>JASPKZ010009343.1:0-220242 GCA_030220185.1 Diploptera punctata | reverse complement strand
TAAATTGAAATAATTTATACACACGCCATTCAGTTTTACATTACACACGCCTGTTTATAAGATAAAATTTTAAAATTGAAAAACTTATACACAGCCATTCAGTTTACATTTACCACACGCCTGTTTTATTAGATATAATTTTAAAATTGAAATAACTTATACAAACGTCATTCAGTTTATATTTACACACGCCTGTTTTATAAGATATAAATTTTAAAATTGAAATAGCTGATACACACGTCAATCAGTTTACATTTACGCACGCCTGTTTTATAAGATATAAATTTTAAAATTGAAATAACTTATACACACGCCATTCAGTTTACATTTACACACGCCTGTTTTATAAGATATAAATTGTAAAATTGAAATAACTTATATAAACGTCATTCAGTTTACATTTACACACGCCTGTTTTATAAGATATAAATTTAAAATTGAAATAACTTTTACACACGTCATTCAGTTTACATTTACACACGCCGGTTTTATAAGATATAATAATTTTAAAATTGAAATAACTTATACACACGCCATTCAGTTTATATTTACACACGCCTGTTTCATAAGATATAAATTTTAAAATGTAAATAACTTATACACACGTCATTCAGTTTATATTTACGCGCGCCTGTTTTATAAGATATAAATTTTAAAATTGAAATAACTTATACACACGTCATTCAGTAAACATTTATACACGCCTGTTTTATAAGATATAAATTTTAAAATTGAAATAACGTATACACACGTCATTCAGTTTATATTTACACGCGCCTGTTTTATAAGATATAAATTTTAAAATTGAAATAACTTATACACACGTCATTCAGTAAACTTTTATACACGCCTGTTTTATAAGATATAAATTTTAAAATTGAAATAACGTATACACACGTCATTCAGTTTACTTTTATACACGCCTGTTTTATAAGATATAAATTTTAAAATTGAAATAACTTATACAAACGTCATTCAGTTTACATTTACACACGCCTGTTTTATAAGATATAAATTTTAAATTGAAATAACTTATACACACGTCATTCAGTTTACATTTACACACGCCTGTTTTATAAGATATAAATTTTAAAATGTAAATAACTTATAGACACGCCATTCAGTTTATATTTACACGCGCCTGTTTTATAAGATATAAATTTTAAAATTGAAATAACTTATACACACGTCATTCAGTAAACTTTTATACACGCCTGTTTTATAAGATATAAATTTTAAAATTGAAATAACTTATACACACGTCATTCAGTTTACTTTTATACACGCCCTTTTATAAGACATAAATTTTAAAATTGAAATAACTTATACAAACGTCATTCAGTTTACATTTACACACGCCTGTTTTATAAGATATAAACTTAAAATTGAAATAACTTGCACAAACGTCAGTCAGTTTACATTTACACACGCCTGTTTTATAAGATATAAATTTTAAAATTGAAATAACTTATACACACGTCATTCAGTTTACATTTACACACTCCTGTTTTATAAGATATAAATTTTAAAATTGAAATAACTTATACACACGTCAATAAGTTTACATTTACACACGCCTGTTTTATAAGATATAAATTTTAAAATTGAAATAACTTATACACACGCCAATCAGTTTACATTTACACACCCCTGTTTTATAAGATATAAATTTTAAAATTGAAATAATTTATACACACGCCATTCAGTTTACATTTATACACGCCTGTTTTATAAGATATAAATTTTAAAATTGAAATAACTTATACACACGCCATTCAGTTTACATTTACACACGCCTGTTTTATAAGATATAATTTTAAAATTGAAATAACTTATACACACGTCATTCAGTTTACATTTACACACGCCTGTTTTATAAGATATAAATTTTAAAATTGAAATACCTTATACACACGTCATTCAGTTTACATTTACACACGCCTGTTTTATAAGATATAATTTTTAAAATTGGCATAAATTGTACACACGTCAATCAGTTTACATTTACACACGCCTCTTTTATAAGATATAAATATTAAAAAATTGGAATAACTTATACACACGTCATTCAGTTTACATTTACACACGCATGTTTTATAAGATATAAATTTTAAAATTGAAATAACTTATACACACGTCATTCAGTTTACATTTACACACGCCTGTTTTATAAGATATAAATTTTAAAATTGAAATAACTTATACACACGCCATTCAGTTTATATTTACACACGCCTGTTTTATAAGATATAAATTTTAAAATTGAAATAACTTATACACACGTCAATCAGTTTACATTTACGCACGCCTGTTTTATAAGATGTAAATTTTAAAATTGAAATAACTTATACACACGCCATTCAGTTTACATTTACACACGCCTGTTTTATAAGATATAAATTGTAAAATTGAAATAACTTATATAAACGTCATTCAGTTTACATTTACACACGCCTGTTTTATAAGATATAAATTTAAAATTGAAATAACTTTTACACACGTCATTCAGTTTACATTTACACACGCCTGTTTTATAAGATATAATAATTTTAAAATTGAAATAACTTATACACACGCCATTCAGTTTATATTTACACACGCCTGTTTCATAAGATATAAATTTTAAAATGTAAATAACTTATACACACGTCATTCAGTTTATATTTACACGCGCCTGTTTTATAAGATATAAATTTTAAATTGAAATAACTTATACACACGTCATTCAGTAAACTTTTATACACGCCTGTTTTATAAGATATAAATTTTAAAATTGAAATAACGTATACACACGTCATTCAGTTTACTTTTATACACGCCTGTTTTATAAGATATAAATTTTAAAATTGAAATAACTTATACAAACGTCATTCAGTTTACATTTACACACGCCTGTTTTATAAGATGTAAATTTAAAATTGAAATAACTTGCACAAACGTCATTCACTTTACATTTACACACGCCTGTTTTATAAGATATAAATTTTAAATTTGAAATAACTTATACACACGTCATTCAGTTTACATTTACACACGCCTGTTTTATAAGATATAAATTTTAAAATTGAAATAACTTATACACACGTCATTCAGTTTACATTTACACACGCCTGTTTTATAAAATATAAATTTTAAAATGTAAATAACTTATAGACACGCCATTCAGTTTATATTTACAACGCGCCTGTTTTATAAGATATAAATTTTAATATTGAAATAACTTATACACACGTCATTCAGTATAAACTTTTATACACGCCTGTTTTATAAGATATAAATTTTAAAATTGAAATAACTTATACACACGTCATTCAGTTTACTTTTATACACGCCTGTTTTATAAGATATAAATTTTAAAATTGAAATAACTTATACAAACGTCATTCAGTTTACATTTACACACGCCTGTTTTATAAGATATAAACTTAAAATTGAAATAACTTGCACAAACGTCAGTCAGTTTACATTTACACACGCCTGTTTTATAAGATATAAATTTTAAAATTGAAATAACTTATACACACGTCATTCAGTTTACATTTACACACTCCTGTTTTATAAGATATAAATTTTAAAATTGAAATAACTTATACACACGTCAATAAGTTTACATTTACACACGCCTGTTTTATAAGATATAAATTTTAAAATTGAAATAACTTATACACACGCCAATCAGTTTACATTTACACACCCCTGTTTTATAAGATATAAATTTTAAAATTGAAATAATTTATACACACGCCATTCAGTTTACATTTATACACGCCTGTTTTATAAGATATAAATTTTAAAATTGAAATAACTTATACACACGCCATTCAGTTTACATTTACACACGCCTGTTTTATAAGATATAAATTTTAAAATTGAAATAACTTATACACACGTCATTCAGTTTACATTTACACACGCCTGTTTTATAAGATATAAATTTTAAAATTGAAATACCTTATACACACGTCATTCAGTTTACATTTACACACGCGCTGTTTTATAAGATATAATTTTTAAAATTGGCATAAATTGTACACACGTCAATCAGTTTACATTTACACACGCCTCTTTTATAAGATATAAATATTAAAAAATTGGAATAACTTATACACACGTCATTCAGTTTACATTTACACACGCATGTTTTATAAGATATAAATTTTAAAATTGAAATAACTTATACACACGTCATTCAGTTTACATTTACACACGCCTGTTTTATAAGATATAAATTTTAAAATTGAAATAACTTATACACACGCCATTCAGTTTATATTTACACACGCCTGTTTTATAAGATATAAATTTTAAAATTGAAATAACTTATACACACGTCAATCAGTTTACATTTACGCACGCCTGTTTTATAAGATGTAAATTTTAAAATTGAAATAACTTATACACACGCCATTCAGTTTTACATTTACACACGCCTGTTTTATAAGATATAAATTGTAAAATTGAAATAACTTATATAAACGTCATTCAGTTTACATTTACACACGCCTGTTTTATAAGATATAAATTTAAAATTGAAATAACTTTTACACACGTCATTCAGTTTACATTTACACACGCCTGTTTTATAAGATATAATAATTTTAAAATTGAAATAACTTATACACACGCCATTCAGTTTATATTTACACACGCCTGTTTCATAAGATATAAATTTTAAAATGTAAATAACTTATACACACGTCATTCAGTTTATATTTACACGCGCCTGTTTTATAAGATATAAATTTTAAAATTGAAATAACTTATACACACGTCATTCAGTAAACTTTTATACACGCCTGTTTTATAAGATATAAATTTTAAAATTGAAATAACGTATACACACGTCATTCAGTTTACTTTTATACACGCCTGTTTTATAAGATATAAATTTTAAAATTGAAATAACTTATACAAACGTCATTCAGTTTACATTTACACACGCCTGTTTTATAAGATGTAAATTTAAAATTGAAATAACTTGCACAAACGTCATTCACTTTACATTTACACACGCCTGTTTTATAAGATATAAATTTTAAATTTGAAATAACTTATACACACGTCATTCAGTTTACATTTACACACGCCTGTTTTATAAGATATAAATTTTAAAATTGAAATAACTTATACACACGTCATTCAGTTTACATTTACACACGCCTGTTTTATAAAATATAAATTTTAAAATGTAAATAACTTATAGACACGCCATTCAGTTTATATTTACACGCGCCTGTTTTATAAGATATAAATTTTAATATTGAAATAACTTATACACACGTCATTCAGTATAAACTTTTATACACGCCTGTTTTATAAGATATAAATTTTAAAATTGAAATAACTTATACACACGTCATTCAGTTTACTTTTATACACGCCTGTTTTATAAGATATAAATTTAAAATTGAAATAACTTATACAAACGTCATTCAGTTACATTTACACACGCCTGTTTTATAAGATATAAACTTAAAATTGAAATAACTTGCACAAACGTCATTCAGTTTCCATTTACACACGCCTGTTTTATAAGATATAAATTTTAAAATTGAAATAACTTATACACACGTCATTCAGTTTACATTTACACACTCCTGTTTTATAAGATATAAATTTTAAAATTGAAATAACTTATACACACGTCAATAAGTTTACATTTACACACGCCTGTTTTATAAGATATAAATTTTAAAATTGAAATAACTTATACACACGCCAATCAGTTTACATTTACGCACCCCTGTTTTATAAGATATAAATTTTAAAATTGAAATAACTTATACACACGCCATTCAGTTTACATTTACACACGCCTGTTTTATAAGATATAAATTTTAAAATTGAAATAACTTATACACACGCCATTCAGTTTACATTTACACACGCCTGTTTTATAAGATATAAATTTTAAAATTGAAATAACTTATACACACGTCATTCAGTTTACATTTACACACGCCTGTTTTATAAGATATAAATTTTAAAATTGAAATAACTTATACACACGTCATTCAGTTTACATTTACACACGCCTGTTTAATAAGATATAATTTTTAAAATTGGCATAAATTATACACACGTCAATCAGTTTACATTTACACACGCCTCTTTTATAAGATATAAATTTTAAAATTGGAATAACTTATACACACGTCATTCAGTTTACATTTACACACGCCTGTTTTATAAGATATAAATTTTAAAATTGAAATAACTTATACACACGTCATTCAGTTTACATTTACAGACGCCTGTTTTATAAGATATAAATTTTAAAACTGAAATAACTTATACACACGTCATTCAGTTTACATTTACACACGTCTGTTTTATAAGATACAAATAGTAAAATTGAAATAACTTATACAAATGTCATTCTGTTTTCATTTACACACGCCTGTTTTATAAGATATAAATTTAAAATTGAAATAACTTATACACACGTCATTCAGTTTACTTTTATACACGCCTCTTTTATAAGATATAAATTTTAAAATTGAAATAACTTATACACACGTCATTCAGTTTACTTTTATACACGCCTGTTTTATAAGATATAAATTTTAAAATTGAAATAACTTATACAAACGTCATCAGTTTACATTTACACACGCCTGTTTTATAAGATATAATTTTAAAATTGAAATAACTTACACAAACTTCATTCAGTTTACATTTACACACGCCTGTTTTAGAAGATATAAATTTTAAAATTGAAATAACTTATATACACGTCATTCAGTTTATATTTACACACGCCTGTTTTATAAGATATAAATTTTAAAATTGAAATAACTTATACACACGTCAATCAGTTTACATTTACACACGCCTGTTTTATAAAATATAAATTTTAAAATTGAAATAACTTATACACACGCCATTCAGTTTACATTTACACACGCCTGTTTTATAAGATATAAATTTTAAAATTGAAATAACTTATACACACGCTATTCAGTTTACATTTACAAACGCCTGTTTTATAAGATATAAATCTTAAAATTGAAATAACTTATACACACGTCATTCAGTTTACATTTACACACACCTGTTTTATAAGATATAAATTTTAAAATTGAAATAACTTATACAAACGTCATTCAGTTTACATTTATAAACGCCTGTTTTATAAGATATAAATTTTAAAATGAAATAATTTATACACACGTCATTCAGTTTACATTTACACACGCCTGTTTTATAAGATATAAATTTTAAAATTGAAATAACTTATACAAACGTCATTCAGTTTACATTTACACACGCCTGTTTTATAAGGTATAAGTTTTAAAGTTGAAATAACTTATACACACGCCATTCAGTTTACATTTACACACGCCTGTTTTATAAGATATAAATTTTAAAATTGAAATAACTTATACACACGCCATTCAGTTTACATTTACACACGCCTGTTTTATTAGATATAAATTTTAAAATTGAAATAACTTATACAAACGTCATTCAGTTTATATTTACACACGCCTGTTTTATAAGATATAAATTTTAAAATTGAAATAACTTATACACACGTCAATCAGTTTACATTTACACACGCCTGTTTTATAAGATATAAATTTTAAAATTGAAATAACTTATACACACGCCATTCAGTTTACATTTACACACGCCTGTTTTATAAGATATAAATTTTAAAATTGAAATAACTTATACACACGCCATTCAGTTTACATTTACACACGCCTGTTTTATAAGATACAAATTTTAAAATTGAAATAACTTATACACACGCCATTCAGTTTACATTTACACACGCCTGTTTTATAAGATGTAAATTTTAAAATTGAAATAACTTATACACACGTCATTCAGTTTACATTTACACACGCCTGTTTTATAAGATATAAATTTTAAAATTCAAATAACTTATACACACGTCATTCAGTTTACATTTACACACGCCTGTTTTATAAGATATAATAATTTTAAAATTGAAATAACTTATACAAACGTCATTCAGTTTACATTTATACACGCCTGTTTTATAAGATATATATTTTAAAATTGAAATAACTTATACACACGTAATTCAGTTTACATTTACACACACCTGTTTTATAAGATATAAATTGTAAAATTGAAATAACTTATACACACGTAATTCAGTTTACATTTACACACACCTGTTTTATAAGATATAAATTTTAAAATTGAAATAACTTATACAAACGTCATTCAGTTTACATTTATAAACGCCTGTTTTATAAGATATAAATTTTAAAATGAAATAATTTATACACACGTCATTCAGTTTACATTTACACACGCCTGTTTTATAAGATATAAATTTTAAAATTGAAATAACTTATACAAACGTCATTCAGTTTACATTTACACACGCCTGTTTTGTAAGGTATAAATTTTAAAATTGAAATAACTTATACACACGCCATTCATTTTACATTTACACACGCCTGTTTTATAAGATATAAATTTTAAAATTGAAATAACTTATACACACGCCATTCAGTTTACATTTACACACGCCTGTTTTATTAGATATAAATTTTAAAATTGAAATAACTTATACAAACGTCATTCAGTTTACATTTATACACGCCTGTTTTATAAGATATAAATTTAAAATTGAAATAACTTATACACACGCCATTCTGTACAGAAGGAAAAGCGAGCGAGCACCTTATCCACTAGAAGCAAACGATCTGACTGCGACTGTGAACGCGTGGGATGTGCTTGTATACTGTTGAGTCTGCGCACATTTCAAGTCCCGTGTCTGCACGTGTAAGCCTTCGTCACCGCACAGCACAAATCCCGCGTCAGCTGTCCAATGCTTCAATGATCGTACTGTATACATATATATATATATATATATATACACAGGGTGTTAATAAATAACACTGACAAACTTTGAGGTATTGTAGAGGTATCTTAGATAAACAATTTGAGATATGCAACTTATATTCTAGAAGTTAAAATTTGAAAGGTATAATAATAAATGTGTTAGAAGCCAGTACGCCACTGACAACATTTCGAAGATTTTGTTGGCAAGCTGTTAATTAGTGTAGCCTTCTTTCGCGGGTTGACTTATTGAGACCGTTTAGCTCAGTGGTAACGTGCCAGATATAAAATATCATTCGTTAGGAAATTCAAGGTTCAAACCTCAGACGTGCTGACCTTTTATTTTTTTATACTCTTTCTTTCTTGTGTAACATGTTTGGAAATTTAGTACAAAATACTCTACAATTTCTTTTAGTAATAAATAAAGTAATAAGTGACAATATTCTGTGCTAGTGTAAAAGAAGGAATACTGTATAGCACACTAGGTAGCCTAAATACAGTAAGTATTCATAAGTGAAAATCGCATGGTTCAGAGGGTCGAAATAACAAGGCTACTTATACGTTAGTGTAACCATTACTTCAGGTTAAAATAATACTGTATGGATGTAGCATCAAGTCTTATAACGCGAAACTTAGCACAAACATGAAGGAAAGACATAACAAATTAATTAATTAAGGTCTACTATTGTTTGACTATCCAGTGGACAAATGGTAAAGGAATTCAAATTCGTATTCATATTTTATTTTAAAGTAAAGATGTTAAAATTCAGGAATAATAATGACAATAAAAATAACAAATGAAAATCAACTTGTTATATTTTATTACAGTACATTTAGTAAAGGAGGCATGGTTTAAGCATTCAGAAAAATAAAATATCTTTATTCATGTTTGCTTCAAAAACAGAATCATAGGTAAACTTCAAAATGTTGCCCTTGATGGAGTAAGCACATATTACATCTGCGCAGAAATGATGCTCGCACTCCTTCAAACATTCCTGGAGTATTTCTGATTTCGTCACAGGCAGCCAAAATTCTCGCCAGTAACTCCTCATCTGAGTCGATTGGAGTCTCATAAACTAGATTCTTAAGGTGTCCCCATAGGAAGAAATATGGAGGAGTGAGATTAGGTGAACGTGGAAGCCATGCTACAGGACCGCTGCGGCCAATCCAACGTCCAGGGAAGATACTATCTTGGTGGTTCCTTACATTCCTGTCAAAGTGAGAAGGTGGTCCTACAAGTTTCAAAGCAGTAGTGAAACAGACTGATATCAGTCGTTAGTATCACGAGCACGCGCATGAGCAGTTGGTATAAATGTACAGTATTTAAAAAAATACCTGTGCTTTTCGTGTAAACAAATTACTCAACCAGTGTAATTAAAAACAAATAGTAATGGTTAAATAGAATATGAGAAAGTAAATTAAGTAACTACAAAAGCAATATCCTTCTGAGAATAAGAGTAAAAGAAGAAAAAAAAATACAAAAAAAAACAAAACACAAAAAAGAGAGATTTGAACCCGCCATTAGAACATTCTGTATTAAGCATGCTACCCACTGAGCTATTATTGCGAACGGCGTTTGAACTACCAGACATCTAATACATACGATTGTATGACAGAACACGAAATACAGACTGCCAATGGCGCACTGGCTCTCGCCGAAAGACGAAATTCTCATAACTTCATGGCTCAAAATTTTGAAAATGCTGCTATATTTGCAATTAAAACTAAGGTTATCCCACTATTGGAGCAGAACTGAAGTATTCCCAAGACAAACCATATTCATAGTTTGCTTCATTGTTGATTAATGAGTATCAACGTCCAGTTTAAAAAAAGTAATATAACTTAAAAATTTGGCTTCACACACCCCAAGTTCCTTATATCAAATTGTTCGTCTAACTCTCCTCAGGAATACCTGAAAGTTTGTCGGTGTTATTCATTAACACTCTGTATATGTATAGGTACAGATACTATTATTTTAACTGAATATTGTTCATGTCATAAATAACACTGGTCAATAAAATTAGAACTTTATGTTATGAGGGAAACAATGGGTGTTTCTGACTTACTTTGTTTATGCTGATTCCAAATCTTTTTACAGAACGTTTCCATCGCCCAGGGTTTTCGAGTAATCATATGAAAAATATTTTTCGTGTCTAAACACTATAGCATTGTTGTAATATCTTAACTGAAATTACATTTACTCACCTAAAATGTATGTGACTTGGATTTTCGACTGTACTTCGCTTGAGGAACACTTCTCTTCAGTGTCCAATAGTAGTCTGCCAACATATTTGAACATAATTTACCCTGGTAGCGCCTTTCCATTTCCGCGCAGTCCTAGTGGAAAAGCTCCCCATGATCATCGCCGACAGGTCTTAGGTTTTCATGGAAGATTTCGAGATGGGAGTGCAGAAAGTGCATTTTTAAATACATATTACATCCCATATCTTGTCGTTCTCAATCATCTCACTGACAAGTTCTCTGTAGTTATCAAACCTGGAGTTTCCGAGGACGTTTGTGACAGCTTGTATGAAAGATTGCCATGCAGCTGCTTCTTGCATATTTAATTGGTTTTCAAATTGCGTATCTTTCATATGTTTCCTTATATGAGGGCTAACAACTATTCCTTCTTTTAGTTTAGCTTCACTGATTCTTAGGAACTTATTTTTCAGGAAAAGAAATGCACTGCTCTCACGATCCAGTGCTTTCACAAAATTCTTAATCAAGCCTAATTTCATATGCAGCGGAGGCAATAAGATTTTTTCCGAACTTTTAAGTGGTTGGTGAAGAACATTTACTTGTCCTGGATTAAGTGACTCTCTCATTGGCCAGTTCTTTTTTAATATAATGATTACATTTATCTCTGCTATTCCGCTTGCACCCAGAAGCAGCAAAATTTAGTATAGCCAAGCTGTATTCCAAGTAAGATGACTATAACTTTCAAATCCCCACATATCTGCCAAGAAAAATTGTCATACTTGATAGCGGATACGAGTAGTAACAGCTTCATATTCTCATATTTTTCCTTCAAACCAACTGCATGGGCTAAAGGAATAGATGGATATATTATGTTTCCATTATGTAGTAACATTCCTTTCAAACTTCTTTTCCAGGAGTCTATGAACAAACGCCAATCCTCAGATTTATGCTCAACACCCTGTGACTGAACAAATTCTCAACATCATTGCAAAAACTAGGTTCTTCTCTTTAGAAAACAAATGCTCAAATTCCTTTTGGCTTTGGCGGAAAAAAATCTCACTATGGACGTTAGCCTGCAGTAGATTTCATCCTTTCAATCTTCTTCTTCTTCTTCTTCTTCTACAAGGTTTAGGCTATGCAGCCTGTTCCGGCGAAGTTAAAAGTGGAGTCCATCTTCTACGTGGTCGACCAACATCTCTTATTCCTCTGGGATTATACAGGAAGGTTCTTTTTGGTATTCTTTCGTTGTTCATTCTCATTAAGTGTTCTGTCCATTTCTTATTATTTTCGCTGATTTTATCTTCAATTATATATATATTTAATCCTTCTCGTATAGTTTCATTCCTTATTCTATCCGCTCTTGTGCATTCTTTCACATTACGTAAAAATAGCATTTCCGCAGTCTGTATCCTGCTTTTATCCCTTGATTTCATTATCGAATTTTCACTTCCATACAAGAACAAAGGAACAGCCATTGTTTTATATAATTTAAGCTTCGTATCTTTCCTTGTTTTCCGACCTAAGGTTCTTTTTATGGTTCCACAAATAGCCTGAAATTTATTTGCTTTATTTTCTATATCTTTATTTCCTCTATACGTTATATCCCCCATCGGGCGCCTCCCCAGGTGGTGGATAGGGGAATGCCTCCTAAATATAGGTGGTACCGGGGAAATGAAATACCCGGGGTGAACCAAAATCAGCATAGCGTCTGTTCCAGATTGGACGGCTATAATGGGCAGGTAGAGCTCAGAGCCGAAGAGAAGGCAATCACCTAAGGGTAAAAGCACCCTAAAAACAAAGCTGAAGCAAGTTGGGAGGCTGTAAGGTGGCAATCCCACCACCCAACTATATCTGCGCAACCCTTGTAAGGCGGCCAGATGAATTTTCTATTAGCCTACTAAAAAGCGAAGGAGAAAGCCTTTCAATTTTAAGGTGAGTAATTCTGCCTTGCTTTTATTTAAATCAAGATCCCGAACCAAATCATTTAAATCCTCCTGTGTCTTGACGTGAGGTTCATTTATAACATCATCTTCTGCACAATATGAATTATTCTGTAATTCATCCTGAACATCATGTAATTCATCAGTCGTTGATGGTGAAGTTGGTATGGGAAGTCCTGGCCCATGAAGCACCGTTTGAATTGCTGAATCTAAAGATGGACTTCGAACTTATCCCAGATATATTTGTCAAGCAGAAGTAGCAGTCTGTCAAATGATCCTTAGGTTCGCGCCATATCATAGCGACTACAAAAGTCATATGACGGGAACCTTACAACCAGCTGGTTAATAGTGTTACACATTTACCACAACAAATTTCAGGAGCCCATGTCTTATTCTGATCTATTTTGTTGTTAAAATAAGTGCTTTGAAAGTCAGCTCACCACTAGTTGATTCTATCATTAACACACTTTCGAGACATGTTTCTTATACACTATACAATTTTACACTACTCCTTATAATGCACTACTATGAATGGTGCTACACACTATTATTACAATTCAATTGACAGTGCAAGAGAGCACAGAATTAGCTTCTTTCTTTTAAGAAAGCATATATTTATCTGCGAAGTTTACCTTGCAATTGCAATTTTGTAGGGGAATGTCATTGTTGTAACTCGTGAATTCAAGGCAACAATCACCAAAAGTTATAAATCAATTGTTGACACAATTAAATGAAATATAAATATAACATAGTCCTTCTAATTAACATGTTATACATCACAAATGCTAATAAACAGGAAAAAATATATATTTCAAAATAAAAAAAATAGTGGGTAGTAGAAAATTTCTGACTTCATTTTTGGAATCAGTAGATAAGAATACATAAGAAACACCCAAAATTGTTTATGTAATAAAATATTGTTGACCAGTGTAATTGAAAAGGTCGTCGCCTATTTTCTAATTGCAATATTTAACTAATTATTATTAAAGTTTACATTGTTAACATTGCTGGATGGTGAGGATGATATTTACTCTGCTCAGTTGATTCGAGACAGGCGTACACTTAAAACAAAAAGAATGAGCCAGAGTCCTTGTTATGGCCCACTGCGCATGCCCGAAAAGCTAAAACTGTGGTTCACGAGGTAACGCATTATTAAATGTTTTAAATACGCTGTATTCGGTTTTTTGTCGTCATAAATAGTTGAAGAACAGTGAAGGAGACATGTTTCTAGATATCTACGAGTGTTCGACAAAAGCAATATTACTTAAATTGCGACATTTTAAATAAAGTCAACTCTCATTTCATAGTTTAAAAGTAAACAAGGCAACTAGTATCCGACATTCGAGTAACGTAGATCGTTGAACCACATACAAAAAATTAAATATATATGAGAGCCAGAGTTCGAATCCTTCGACAATGTTTTTTTTTAGTCATTTAATAAATCCTATAATATTGATTTAATTCCTGCCACATAATCTACATCCACTTTACACTATATTAAGTAATATTCCTGCCTTCGTAAAATCTATAACACTGTTTAGCTACCAGTATAAATTTAATAGCGTGTGCAGTACCATGTTTTAATAATAATTCTATAAATTCATGTAATAAAATATAATATAGCTTCATATATTTATGTGTTTACTTATTTATTACGTATTAGCGAGGAAAAATGTCACCCTTTAATTAAAATATTTATTTTATATATGTCAAGTCCAGAATAATAATAGCCTATATATCCATCCATAGTAATTCTGCCCGAAGGCAGGTCCTTCACTGCAAACATAGCATTTTCATGCTATGCTTGCACCTTGGATGGGTTGGGTATGGGAGAGGAGTACGCGGAATAATAGAAATGTTTGGAGGACAGTTAAGAAGAGACTAATCGATATAGACAGACAGTATATAGAAGCAGAGTGTAGTCAGAAAATATCGCTCACCCTGCAGACAGAACTGAAACTTTCGTGGGGAAGGGAGAAATATATTGACTCTTTGGATGGGGATGATAAAAGTGCTATTGCATGGTTTCATTTGGGGGGATGGATGGCCCATAATTTAACAAATGAGGAAGGCATTAAACTATGCCCACTATGCGATGACCATGAAAACTGGCAGCATATTATAGCATTCTGTAGAGAGACAGAACAATTTAGATTACAGATGCTGCCGGAGAGATTTCTCAAGTCGGATCGAGGGAGAGTGGCGTGTTGGGATATTTTAGGACGGATCGAGAGTGAATCAAAAACATGCAAATTTTTGGGTACAGTAAGAAAATTGAGATATAACAAAATTGTAGATTAAGGATATATGTATTAACAATAAGAAGAATCTCAATATGGTCTTTGTTTTCGATCTTTAATCATGTTATATAATAAGTAGGTCTGATAAGTTGAATAGTCTGATAGTGCACTTAATGTCTGCAGGGACGGGGGGAGGGGGGTATGAGCGTGCGGTGTGTATATGTGTGGGGGTGTGTGGGTGTATGTGTGTGTGCTTTTTTTTCTAATTTGTTTTCTAGCATTTTTTTTTTAATATTAATGTACGGAATGTGGATGAATGTAGATATGTATTATTTTGATTTAGTGCAGACATAGATTTTACTTATATGTAGCCAGTTATTGTTTTTTGATACAGGTGTATTTGTAGGTATTTGTTTATATTATTAGTTTTATTTTTTTATTCATGGAAAAATAATGCACGTACGGCCAAGCAGGCCCGTGCGCAATGTAAATGCATATGTATTTTCTTTATTCTGAAAAAAAAGGCAATAAATTCCATATTCTACTAGGGAATTGTGTAGGGTGGGTGAATTAGCGTCCGGTTGCTGTCCACAACCGGTGAAGGATTGATTGATGGGAGATGATAATTGAAGAGGATGGCCATATGATTTCGGGGACAGGTAGATGCTAATAATAGGGAGGGCAATAATAAATAATAACTAATAATTATTCTTATTATTTATTTATTTATGTATTTACTTATTTATATGACTCGTATATTTATTTATTTATCTATTTTACACTAATGGATTTAAGAACGTTATGGTATTCTCTTCCACATCACCACGGCTCTTAATTATACACACAATAAGAATTTATGATTGATGATGGACATGGCAGATATACATCTTACTACAGTATACAATATGTGACAGAGGGAAAGAAAGAAAAATAGTAATAATACTTACTTCCTTACTCACTCACTCAGACTGTGAACTATCCAAAGAGGGTAGTGTTAATGGCTCCGCGCGCCGACATAAGCTCCCCATTACAGTCCTATCCTGAGATAATGTTTTTCAATCATTCCCTTTCAGTTACATCTACTTCCGCTCCAAATCATAGTTAATGTTAATTTATATCCCACCTCATTCTCGGCCGTTTCACTAGGGCTTTTCCTACAAGAAACTTCCATGCACGTAGTTCATTCCCCAGACGCGTCACAGACCATGTCCTGCCCATCGCAGTCTTAACGAGACTTAACAGTTCTTATTTTATATGGCTTTCTATAAAGATCATTGCAGTTCATTTGTTATGTAGTCTTCTCGATTCACTCGTCTGTTCATATCCTCTTTGCGTCCAAAAAAATTCCCTAGAACTTTAATCGTCAAATTTTCGTAATCTCCTTTATTCCCATAAAGTAAGATTCCATATTTCGCACCGTATTAATAATATAAACTGGTAGAATAATAGTTTGTTATAATTTCAGGTTAACGTTTTTTTTAAAGGAAGTCGGGAAATAAAAAGTATATGCAATGCATAATTAGGAAGCTGTGTTAAAGGAAGTGGAGGCAATGTTTAATTTCTTAGTGCATATCATTTCAGATTGGTGATTATGGTTCCTAGGTATTTGAATTCAGCCACTTCCTCAAAATTTCCCTCATTTGACATTAGCTGTCAATTTCCATTATATAATATATTTCTACGTGTGACCATATATTTAGTTTTATTGATATTTACTTCCAGTCCTAATTCCTTAGTGTTACTCAATAGTGTGTGCGTGTTGGCCTTTAGTATCTCCTCGCTATCGGCTAATATTACTACATCATTGGCACAAGCTGACAGCTTATTAATACCATTGAGTTGTAGGCCTTCCTCATCCTCTAAAGGTTTGAAGGCATGATCTAGTACAAAATTAAATAGTGGAGGAGATAGTGCATCTCCTTTCTTCAACCCATTCTGGATTGCAAAAGTGTCCGAGAACTATTTGCCTACACGCACTCTATTCTTTGTGCCATTTAGACTTATTCGCATAAGTCTAACTAACCTTTTAGGAATTCCGAACTCCAGCAGGATACTATATAACTTCTCCCTCTTAATTGATCGTATGCTTTTTTGAAGTCTACATATAGTTCATCTACAGTAACATTATATTCCCGTTTTTTTTTTTCTAAAATCTGTCTTATACTAAAAATCCGATCTGTTGTAGACCTGTTTCTTCTAAATCCACATTAACGATATCCTAGAATGTCGTCAATATAGGGAGTAAGTCTGCTTACTAATATATTTGTAAGAATTTTGTACGAAGTTGAAAGTAATGAGATGCCCCTGTAATTGTTGCAATCAGTTTTATCTCCTTTCTTATAAATTGGTACGATAATCAATTCTTTCCATTCATCTGGAAGAGCTTCTTTTTCCCAAATCATACTAAGGAACGGCGTATCTTGTCCATCAATTTTTCTCCCCCTGATTTTATCAGTTCTGCAGGGATCTCTTCTGAACCTGATGCTTTATAGATCTTCAATTTTTCTATCGTAATTTCAACCTCTAATGCACTTGGTTCTGCGACTAGCATTTCTGTTGTCTGTAAATTACACTAGTCAACAAATTTCAACTATTTATTTGCCACATGGATAGGATCATGTCACTTTATATATCAGACCTCCTGAACATGAAAATGACAAAAAATCCGTAACACGTAACGTTTTCCTGTGACAGAATTGAGTTCGATTCTAGCAAAAATTATAGAAAATCTAGTTTAATTTAAACGTAATTGTAAATATTTCACAACTATAATTAATTTAATTATGGAATTACATTATAAAATGTCTTAAGTTTACATATGAAGTATTATAAAAGGTATAAATTGATGCTACTAGTGACAAATTGACTTTCATCCTCAGTAAAATGTAATAAAATGAGGTGATTTTTGCTATAAACTAAACAATTTGAAATTGTGATTTGGAATTAAGAAATCCTAAGAATTAATAGTCAAAACCCTTTGTAGTACTACTTATTAACTGAAACATCCAGCTAATATGGATTATAAATGTGACAGCTACTTTTAAAATAAAATAAAATAAGAGTTACAGTTAATTGTTCCTCTTGTAGTGTGTGTCAGTCTCCCTAGCTAAAAACAAACAATAGTCGCCCATCATGTGAGGATCCCATCTACCTTGATATCTCTGCTCCATTTTCAAAATGACCTGGCGTAATCTTTCCCCTTGCTCGTCACTGATAGAAACCAAATTCCCAGGGAAAAATTCCAGGTGCGAATGGAGAAATAGAATTTTCAGAGACATTCTGCATCCTAATTTTTGGTAACTCTCCAGAAGTTCTTGAGCCAATTGTTGATCATTTTCCGCTTATTATTTCCCAGAAACCCATTCACTACCTCACATAAATACTTCAAGGCTGCTAACTCTCTATCATTTAACTTTCTGTCAAATGTATCATAATGTACACGTTTTCGAATTTGGGGGCCTCTTTCACTTTTGCATCACTAAGCTTTGGAAACTGACTTCTAGATATACAAAACCTTCTCTATCCTTGTCTATGGTATTAACAGAATTTTTCAACAGGCCTAATTTTATATGCAAAGGGAGCAGTAGTACATTATTAGAATTCACTAATGAAATATATTTAACATTGTGTTGTCCTGTCACATACATTTTTCTGGGAGGCCGGTCTTTTACAGTACAGTGTGATCCAGTTGCCATACTATTTCACAAACAAAGAAAACAACAATACTTCGTAAAACCCCCTTGCAGGCCTAGTACGTACTATGGCAATGACCTTTAAATCTCCGCAAATTGCCAGCAATACTTGTTATATTGAATTATATTTAACAAGGTAAACAGACTTCCTTGTGTTTCCTTCATTTCTACTGAATGCGCTGCAGGTATTGAAGGTTTAGTGTTTCCATTGTGTAACAATGCTGCTTTGAGACTTGCTTTCGAAGAATCAACGAACAATCTCCTTTCTTCAGGCATGTGTTGAAATCCAAGCTAATCCATTAAACCGTCTATATTTATACATACGCAGAGTGTATTTTCCATTACATAATAGTAAGAAAATTGTTCATGTCTCTTCCGGAAAGAAGAAATTCTAATACTGGGGGCAAGTAGATTCCATTTTGAAGTCGCGATCCAAGCACTTCAGCCTCCTGCTTCGTGAGATACATGTCTTTAACTAAGTCGTTCAGTCTAGATTGATTAACCAGGAGAGGTTTCTTTTGATGCTCTGGGCTATAGTTTGGATCAGAGGAAGTGGATGGTTATGGTAACTCATCTGTTCGTTCTTCTCCTGGAAATAACTCTTCTAACTGTGTAGGTGGAGTAGAGATTGGGAGTTCAGGTCCAATTGGAACAGGTCTTATAGCAGATGGAACATTGGGGGTACTCAATATTAGATTTTGTCCTATTAGAATGTCCTCCAATTTTTGTTAAGCAAAAATAATAATATTGTGCGTGGCTAGTTGATTCACGCCAGATCATTGGGACCGCGAAAGGCATAGCACGGGTTTTGTCAATATTTTTACACTTAATTGCATTTGAATAACACGTTATACAACACACGTTCGGAGCCCACACTTTGTTTTCATCACCAGCACGATATCCAAAACAACTGTAATGTGCCTCTTTTGATGTTTCTGTTAAAGATCGACGTTGTTTTTTTAATAATAAACTGTCCACACACGTAACAGAAATTATTTGGCGAATTAACACATGCACGGCGTAATTTTTTCATTGCAGTGAAAGTTAAAACTGTAGGAAGCAAAAATCATTTAAAACGCTTTTCAAAGACATAGCCAAACTCAAACTAAAGCTTAAATCTGAACTTCTCATGTTAAAACCCCAGCTCATCCCATACTCAGTAATTTTCTGTCGGCCGAGTACTTACAGCAATAAAGTAATACATTTTACTACTCCCTTCCTCGAAAAGTACCTCACATCCCTACGAATCTTCAGACATGTAAGAATGGACCAATTGTTTTGCAAACTGGCTTTAAGGAAGATAATAAAGCTCCACAATTCGTTAATAAATAATAATGATTATAATTGTAATAATTTATGTATATAATTTGTTCATATTTTTATATATATTTTAGTGATTTCCTAAAAATTTGAGGGTGATGGAACATTTTCATATTCGTATTCGTAAATAGCACATAAAACTTGATCTGATACATAGAGTTTCAAGCATGTGGCAAAAACCATTTAACTAGTGTTATCCTCCTCAATGTCCTGTTCTGTGCGTACGTTTAATAGCTGATTAATGTAACTTTTCAATCCATTTAATATACTCCTAGAATCTGCAATCATATCCCCATTTTCATTGCGAATTATGTTTGCTCTAGCCTGAAACCCTTTCTTCTCTGTAGTAATAATATAATAATTAGATTACGTAAACGGCTTGGCAAAGAAAGTTTAAAATATAAAGGAATTATAAAAGTATACATGGAACACGGTTATATATTATATTGTGTAAGGATATATCAAGTGAGTTTCATTTTTACACGCTTTATTCATATTAGCTTGATCTGTATCTATCTATGTAACGCAATTTTTCAACGCGATTTTCACCCACTTAAAATCATTGGATCGACTTGAAACTTTATTTACTTGTAAAGGACCAACGACAATACAATAATTTCATAATTTATTTCTAAAATCTTGTTCGGAATCATCAGAAAATTAAAAAAAAAGTGTCTGTATAATTACGTAACGGAATATTTCAACAAGATTTTCACCCACTTAAAATCATTGGACCGACTTGAAACTTTGTATACTTGTAAAGGACCGATGACAATACAATAATTTCATAATTATTTTCTAAAATCATTGCCAGAATCATCAGAAAATAAAAAAAAATCTGTGTAATTATGTAACGGAATTTTTCAACACGATTTTCACCCACTTAAAATCATTGGATAGACTTGAAACTTTGTATACTTGTAAAGGACCAATGATAATACAATAATTTCATAAATGTTCTCCAAATTCCTGGCCAGAATCATCAGCAAAAAAAGTGTTTGTGTAATTATGTAACGGAATCTTTCAACTCGATTTTCACCCACTTAAAAACATTGGATCATATTGAAACGTTGTATACTTGTAAAGGACTAATGACAATACAATAATTTCATACATGTTTTCTAAAATCCTGGCCAGGATCATCAGAAAATAAAAAAAACCGGTATAATAGGTTCCGGACTTATCAACTTTTTAGTCAATCGTTCGTTATAAGAGCTCAGTTGGTAGAGCGGTAGGCTGTATTGGTATATAATTTCAGTAATCCATAGGTTGCTGGTTCGAATCCAGCCCGGAGGATTTTTTTTTGTAGAGTATTCCTTTCAGCTCATACTGCAACAGTATCAAATTTGAAGTTATTTACATTTTTATCTGATTCTGTAAAATATTAAAACTAAAAAATAAAAAAAATAATAGTTTAAGAAACTAAAACAACACGCTCTATTAGAAAACCGAACTAAAAAATGAAAAATAATTTTAATTTCCAACACGCTTGGGATAAAATTAAAGTTGTCAACAAAAAAAAATCATCTCCAACACATCTAGAATAAAACTAGTGTTATCTACAAAAAATATAATTTTACCATAAAAAACGTGGGGTGCTTTTTATAGTTTTTACGTTTTCTTCTTAGAAACTTTACTTTTACCAATGTCTGTTTATTATCAAATATATTAATTGATATAGAGCACTCCACGCTTTTGATGGTAAAATTATTTTTTGTAGACAACTCTAGTTTTATTCTATATGTGTTGGAGATGATTTTTCTGTTGAACACTTTCATTTTATCCCAAGCGTGTTGGAAATTAAAATTGTTTTTCATTTTTTAGTTCGATTTTCTAATAAAGCGTGTTGTTTTTGTTTTTGCACGCTTTATATTAACTTCACCTGTATCTATCTATCTATCTATCTATGTGACGGAATCTTTCAACGCGATTTTCTCCCTCTTAAAATCATTGGATCCACTTGAAACTTTGTACACTTGTAAAGGACCCGTTACAATACAATAATTTCATATGTTTTTTCTAAAATCCTGGCCAGAATCATCAGAAATAAAAAAGTGTGTATCTATGTAACGGAATATTTGAACACGATTTTCACCCACTTAGAAACTTTGCATACTTGTAAAGGACCCGTGACAACACAATCATTGCATATTTATTTTCTAAAATCCTGGCCAGAATAATCAGAAAATAAAAAAAAGTGTCTTTGTATCTATGTAACGGTATCATTGAACACGATTTTTACCCACTTAGAAACATAGGATCGACTTGAAACTTTATATACTTGTAAAGGACCCGTGACAATGCAATAATTTCTTATTTATTTCTAAAATCCTGGCCAGAATCATCAGAAAATAAAAAAAAGTGTCTTTGTATCTATGCAACGGGAACTTTGAACACGATTTCCATCCATTTACAAACATTGGATCGACTTGAATCTTCGTATATCGTGACAATACAATAATTTCATATTTTGTTTCTAAAATCCTGGCCAGAATCATCAGAAAATGAAACAAATGAAAACTGGTATAATAGGTTGGGGACTTGTCGACTTTTTAGTCAATCCATGTAAGAGCTTAGTTAGTAGAGCGGTGAGCTCTAGTGGTATATAATTTCAGTAATCCGTAGGTCGGTGGTTTTAATCCGGCTGGGAGGATTTTTTTTAGAAGAATATTACTTTTAGTATCGAATTTAAAGGTATTTACATTTTTATCATATTCTGTAAAATATTAAAACTAAAAAATAAATAATAGTTTTTAAAAAACTAAAACAACATGCTTTATTAGAAAACTGAACTAAAAAATGAAAAATAATTTTAATTTCCAACACGCTTGGGTTAAAATTAAAGTGGCCAACAAAAAAAAAATCATCTCCAACACATAAAGAATAACACTAGAGTTATGAACAAAAAGAAAATCATTTTACCATCAGAAGCGTGGGGTGCTTTTTATGATTTTTACATTTTCTTCTTAAATACTTTACTTTTACCAATATCTGTTTATTATCAAATATATTTATTGATATAGAGCACTCCACGTTTTAGTTTTTTAGTACTATTATTTATTTTATAAAAGTGGATCAATTTCAATATTTTCAGTGTTACGATATCGAATATATACAACTGTATAACATTTGTATGTAGACCTACTTTTAACATAGCAACTTGTACAGATAACTTTATCCTCGATTATTTGTAACACATTTCATAGGCAAGGAAGGTAATGAACAAATTGACAAGGAATTATTTTCAGAAATTATTGTATGTTTTATTATCTCCATTTTTTTATTAAATAATACGGAATGTAATATAAAATTTATTTATAGTTCATATAAAATCAAATTTATGTTTAACGTTCTGATCATACAATATACAATGTTATTGTTAATATGCTACACTTCTGCCTTGTAACTAGTTCTATATTATTTTAATAATTTTTTTCAAATATTATTACATTTTTAGATATAATGTCGTCCTGTTGAATCGATTAAATTGCCAGGCGTTAGATATTTTTAACAAGTAAATTATATAAATAAATAATAGTTTAAAGACTACAACAACACGCTTTATTAGAAAACCGATTTAAAAAATGAAAAATAATTTTAATTTACAACACGCTTGGGTTAAAGTGAAAGTAGTCAGCAAAAAAAAAATCATCTCCAACATATCTAGAATAAAACTAGAGTTATCTATAAAAAAAATTACCATCAAAAGCGTGGGGTTCTTTTTATGGTTTTTACATTTTATTCTTAGAGACTCTACTTTTACCAATATCTAATTATTATCAAATATATTAACTGATATAGCACCCCACGCTTTTGATGGTAAAATTATTTTTTTTGTAGATAACTCTAGTTTTATTCTAGATATGTTGGAGATGATATTTTTTGTCCACTTTAATTTTATCCGAAGCATGTTCGAAATTAAAATTATTTTTTTATTTTTTAGTTCGGTTTTCCAATAAAGCGTGTTGTTTTAGTTTGAAACTATTATTTATTTAAAGTCCACCGCGGTGGTCTTGAGGTAGCGTGCTGTCTTGTCACGCAGCGGGCCCGGGTTCGATCCCCGGTATGGATAGTTTTTCTGGGTGAGGTTTTTATCGGGGTTTTTCCTCACCTGTAAGACAAATGTCAGGAAAACTTTAAGGCCCAAATGGTCTCCGAAATCATATGGCCATCACCATCATCCTTCACCGGTGTGGAAAGCAACGGGGAGCTACCACACCTACAATTCCCTAGTAAAGCTGCAAAGCATAGCATGAAAATGCTATGATTGCAGTGAAGGACCTGCCCTCGGGCAGAATAACTATGGATGGATTTATTTAAACTATTATTTATTACGCGCTTTATATTAGCTTGAGTCCACCGCTGTGGTCTCGAGGTAGCATGCTGCCTTGTTACGCAGCGGGCCCGGGTTCGATCCCCAGTCGGGGCAGTTTTTCTGGGTGAGGTTTTTATCGGGGTTTTTCCTCACCTGTAAGACAAATGTCAGGAAAACTTTAAGGCCCAAACGGTCCCCGAAATCATATGGCCATCGTCATCATCACCATCATCCTTATCATTATCACCATCATCATCATCATCATCCTTCACCGGTGTGGAAAGCAACGGGAAGCTACCACACCTACAATTCCCTAGTAAAGCTGCAAGCATAGCATGATAATGCTATGATTGCAGTGAAGGACCTGCCTTCAGGCAGAATTACTATGGATGGATGGATATTAGCTTGACCTGTATCTATCTATGTAACGGAATCTTTCAATGCGATTTTCACCCACTTAAAATCATTAGATCGACTTGAAACTTCGTATACTTGTAAAGGACCAATGACAATACAATAATTTCATTTTTGTTCTAAAATACTGGCCAGAATTATCAGAAAATAAAAAAAATCTGTGTAATTATGTAACGGAATAACACGATTTTCACCCACTTAAAATCATTGGATTGACTTGAAACTTTGTATACTTGTAAAGGACCAGTGACAATACAATAATTTAATTTGTTTTCTAAAATCCTGGCAAGAATCATCAGAAAATAAAAAAAAGTGTCTTTGTATCCATGTAACGGAATCTTTGAACACGATTTTCACCCACTTAGAAACATTGGATCGACTTGAAACTTTGTATACTTGTAAAGGACCCGTGACAATGCAATAATTTCATATTTATTTTCTAAAATCCTGACCAGAATCGTCAGAAAATAAAAAAAATGAAATTGATGTAATAGTTTGCGGACTTGTCGACTTTTTTTAAAATCGTTGTAAGAGCTCAGTTGGTAGAGCGGTGAACTGTAGTGGTATATAATTTCGGTAATTCATACGTCGCTGGTTCAAATCCAGCCCGGAGGATTTTTTTAGAAGAACATTACTTTTAGCTCATACTATAATAGTATCGAATTTAAAGATTTTACATTTTTATCTTATTCTGTAAAATATTAAGACTAAAAAATAAAAAATAAATAATAGTTTAAAAATCTAAAACAACAAACTTTATTAGAAAACCGAACTGAAAAATGAAAAATAATTTTAATTTCCAACACGCTTGGGATAAAATTAAAATGATCAACAAAAAAATCATCTCCAACACATATAGAATAAAACTGGAGTTATCAACAAAAAGAAAATAATTTTACCATCTAAGGCGTGGGGTGCTCTATATAAATTAATATATTTGATAATAAACAGATATTGGTAAAAGTAAAGTCTCTAAGAAGAAAATGAAAAAACCATAAAAAGCACCCCACGCTTTTGATGGCAAAATTATTTTTTTTTTGTAGATAACTATAGTTTTATTCTAAATGTATTGGAGATGATTTTTTTGTTGACCACTTTAATTTTATCCCAAGCGTGTTGGAAATTAAAATTATTTTTCATTTTTTAGTTCGGTTTTCTTATAAAGCGTGTTGTTTTAGTTTTTTTAGACTATTATTTATTTTTTACACTGTTTTTGAGTCGGGCAGTCCTTCATATATATATGAGGGGAGTTATTTCCAGAGTCGGGTGGCTGAAACAAAGAAGGATGAAGAATAGTGAGATGTTCGATGTAGAGGAACAGCTAGAGTTGAGTTTTTTTTTTTTTTTGATCGTGTATTGAGTTATGGTGGGAGGATAGCGAACGAAAGCTTGTATAAAGGGATGATGAAGTGGACAAAGCAGAGGCAATGTATCTTTCGCCTGTTTTCCAATCGGAGCCAAGACAACATTTCAAATATTGGAGTTATGTGGTCTCAATAATAATAATTATAATAATAGTGGGATGTATCAAACTATGCTAAAAATGTAATTACGTGGGGATCGAAATTAACTCAAAATGCACCCAAAAAATGACAAAATGTAGAATTCAAAAAGGCAGATCGATAATAACAATGTTAAACGTAGTTTTGTGGGATAAGAACATAAGAATAGATACCAAATTACAAATTTATAACTCCATAATTCGAAGCACACTAACATACGGTGCAGAAACTTGGCAGTTGAATAAAAAATTGAGTTTAAAGCTTATGTCTACTGAAATCGATTGTTTCAAGACGCTCAACTAGACATTATGAGTAGGAAAAAATCAGAAATACAATCATCAGGCAACAAATTGAAGTCCGAAATTCAATAGGCCTTTTAGATTTTGTGAGATACAGACAACTAGAATGTATACACGTAGGATGCCAGAGAAAAGATTGTCCAGACAAGCTTTGGAATGGATTCCTCCTGGAAAAGGAAAGAGAGGCCGACCTAGATTTAAATGGATGGATGATGTAAGAAGTATGAGGGAGCTAGATCTGGAAGAATTGGAATGGGAAGATAGAGGAGAATGGAGAACGAAGATAAAAATTTAAAAAGCTTTGGGCACAGGAAGTTGTTTTATTACATTGTAAACCTGTTTATAAATAAATAAAAAAATAATAGTAATACTCCCAAATGGTAGGTTTTCCTTTAAGAATGAGCATACAGAATAAAATAGAAAGCATTTTAACGATTAAAGACATTAACCTCACCGGGAATCGAACCTGTGATCTTGTATATGAATAAAGTCTCTAAACACTGAGCTAAGCATTCGCTGATTCGTTGTATTTAAAAAAGAATGATCTTCAAAAAAAGTTGGCAAACGTATTGTAGCTCTACTTTGCAATTAGTTTACTCGTGTGAATCGTGCGTTAGAACTTAAATTATTCGAGATCAAGGGTTGGCCCATTCTTTTTGTTTCGATAGTTAATGTACGGTGCCATTATATTCCCATTTATTTTCTAAAATCTGTCTTATACTAAAAATCAGATCCGTTGTAGATCTGTTTGTTCTAAATCCACAAAAAAATCCTTTTATGTCATCAGTATAGGGAATAAGGCTGCTTACTAATAGAATTTTGTACGAAGTTGAAAGTAATGAGATGCCCCTGTAGTTGTTCCAACAAGTTTTATGTCCCCTCTTAAAGATTGGTAAGATAATTGATTCTTTCCATTCATTTGGAAGAACTTCTATTCCCCAAATCATATTTAGCAACCGACGTATTTTCTCCATCAATTTTTCTCCCCCTGATTTTATTAGATCTGCTGGGATCCCATCTGAACCTGATGCTTTATATATCTTCAACTTTTCTAACGCCATTTCAACCTTTAATGCACTTGGTATCTTTACCTTGTCGTGGTGGAGTGGCTTGCGTGCTTAAATGATCCTGAGAGCTATGCCGGCGGTAGCATTGCTGCTGATAGGGTTACCCATGCCGGACTGGTCGAAGGTGATAAGCCAGACGAAAAAAGTACCTTGGTCGAAAGAGTGACGATCTTTCACCGTAAAAATAGAACCGTCAAGAAATGCGGACATGGGTTCAACTGGGGTAAAATTTTCCGGAGGTCAAATAGTCCCCCATTCGGATCTCCGGGCGGGGACTACTTCAGGGAACCCATGCCAAAGGCTCAAACACAGGGACATGTTCCTAGGAACATGGAATGTTAGGACTTTATACAATAGCGGGGCACTAGAGATATTAACGCGGGAACTAGATAAATCGCCCTTGGATATAGTCGCTTTACAGGAAGTTAGGTGGCCAGGAGAAGGTAGTCAGGATCAGGAATCAGGAAGCTTTGCATTATACTACGGGGGGTGCAGAAAGACCTGCATTTGGAACGGGTTTTTTAGTCAGAAGGAGGATCCTATCCGCTATCCGAGATATTAAGTTTGTTAGTGATAGGGTATCATACATAATTCTAAAGGGTAAACAACATGATTTTATAATTGTAAATGTACATGCCCCCACTTACTTACTTACTTACTTACTCACTGGCACTATTGAACCCGTAGGTTCATGGCCGCACGGACATAAGCTCTCCATACATCCCTATCCTGAGCTAATGTTTTCCAATCATTCCCTGTATAATCTACTTTCCTCAAATCATAGTTAATGTTGTTCTCCCACCTCATTCTTGGTCTACCAACTGGGCGTTTTCCTTCTGGCTTTCCTACAAGAAGTTTCCATGCACGTCTTTCATTCCCCATACGTGCAACATGTCCTGCCCATCGCAGTCTACGGGACTTAACTGTTCTTATTATATCTGGCTTCCTATAAAGACCATGTAGTTCATTGTTATGTAGTCTTCTCCATTCACCTGTCTGTTCATCTCTCTTTGGTCCAAAAATTTTCCTAAGAACTTTATTCTCAAATACTCGTAATCTCCTTTCCTCCCTTAAAGTAAGAGTCCATGTTTCGCACCCATATAATATAACTGGTAGAACAATAGTTTTATATATTTTCAGCTTAACGTTTTTTGAAAGGAGTTGGGACATCAAAAGTCTCTGCAATGCATAATAGCATGCATTTCCAGAATTGAGCCTATGTTTAATTTCTTTGTGCATCTCATTCCTATTTGTGATTATTGTTCCTAGGTATTTGAATTCAGCCAATTCCTCAAAATTTCCCTCATTTGTCATTAGCTGTCCATTTCCATTATATAATGTATTTCTACGTGTGACCATATATTTAGTTTTACTGATATTTACTTCTAGTCCTAATTTCTTAGTGTTACTCAATAGTGTGTGCGTGTTGGCCTTTAGTATCTCCTCGCTATCGGCCAGTAGTACTACATCATCAGCATAAACTAACAGCATATTAATACCATTGAGTTGTAAGCCTTCCTCATTCTCTAGAGATTTAGTGGCATGCTCTAGTACAAAATTAAATAGTAGAGGAGATAGTGCATCTCCTTGCTTTAACCCATTCTGGATTTCAATAGTGTCTGAAAACTGTTTGCCTACACGCACCCTACTCGTTCAGCCATTTAGACACATTCGAATAAGTCTAACTAACTTTTTAGGAATTCCAAACTCCAGCAGGATACCATATAACTTCTCCCTCTTAATTGAATCATATGCTTTTTTGAAGTCTACATATAGTTGATGTACAGTACCATTATATTCCCATTTCTTTTCTAAAATCTGTCTTATACTAAAAATCTGATCTGTTGTAGACCTGTTTCTTCTAAATGCACATTGATGATCTCCTAGAATGTCATCAATATAGTGAGTAAGTCTGCTTACTAATATATTTGTTAGAATTTTGTACGAAGTTGAAAGTAATGAGATGCCCCTATAGTTGTTGCAATCAGTTTTATCTCCTTTCTTATAAATTGGTACGATAATTGATTCCTTCCATTCGTCTGGAAGAGCTTCTTTTTCCCAAATCATACTAAGCAACCAGCGTATCTTGTCCATCAATTTTTCTCCCCCTGATTTTATCAGTTCTGCTGGGATCTCATCTGAACCTGATGCTTTATACATCTTCAATTTTTCAATTGCCATTTCAACCTCTAATGCACTTGGCTCTGCGACTAGCATTTCTGCTGTCGGTAACTTATCCTCCTCAATGTCCTGTTCTGTATGTACATTTAATAGCTGATTAAAATAACTTTTCCATCTATTTAATATACTCTTGGAATCTGCAATCATATCCCCATTTTCATTCCGAATTATGTTTGTTCTAGCCTGAAACCCTTTCTTCTCTATACTAATTCCCTGATATAATTCTCTAATGTTCCTATTTTTTGCATTCATTTCAAGATCATTAATCTTCTCTCTCAAATATTCCCTCTTTTTACTCTTTAGTAACTTGGTGGTTTCCCGTCTAACACTACCCAATTGCTCTAAATTTACCTCATTTGGCTCGTGTAACCATTTAATTTTTGCTAGCTTTCTTTTCTTTACAATGTCGGCACATTCCTCATCAAACCATTTCTTGTTTTGCCTCTTTTTTAAACAACCAATGCTTTCTGATGCTGACAATTTAATAGTATCTCTTATAGCCTCCCATTCTTTATTTATATCAGGTTCTTCTTCGTTTGCCACATTGTCATCTGAAGATTCCAGTACTTCAAATCTATTAGCAATTTTGATTTGGTATTCTTGCCGCATTTCATCGTTTCTCAAGTTTTTTAATTCATATTTTACAGAATCATCTTTAGCGTTTGTTCCTCTCATAAGCGATAGCCGTTGTCTGATTTTCACCCTGACCAGATGATGATCTGAATTGCAGTCTGTCCCTCTAACTGATCTAACATCAATGATGCTACTGTGCCAGCGTTTATCCACTAATACATGATCTATCTGGTTCCGAGTTTCTCCATCTGGGGACGTCCAGGTGTATTTATGAATATCCTTATGCTGAAATGTTGTGCTCTTAACAATGAGATTCTTTGATGTGGCAAATGTGACTAATCTAACCCCGTTGTCGTTACTACATGCCCCCACAGCCAGCAGAACTGATAAAATCAGGGGGAGAAAAATTGATGGACAAGATACGCTGGTTGCTTAGTATCATTTGGGAAAAAGAAGCTCTCCCAGATGAATGGAAGGAGTCAATTATCGTACCAATTTATAAGAAAGGAGATAAAACTGATTGCAACAACTACAGGGGCATCTCATTACTTTCAACTTCGTACAAAATTCTAACAAATATATTAGTAAGCAGACTTACTCCCTATATTGATGACATTCTAGAAGATCATCAATGTGCATTTAGAAGAAACAGGTCTACAACAGATCAGATTTTTAGTATAAGGCAGATTTTAGAAAATAAATGGGAATATAATGGCACTGTACATCAACTGTACGTAGACTTCAAAAAAGCATATGATTTAATTAAGAGGGAGAAGTTATATAGTATCCTGCTGGAGTTCGGAATTCCTAAAAAGTTAGTTAGACTTATACGAATGTGTCTAAATGGCACAAAGAGTAGGGTGCGTATAGGCAAACAGTTTTCGGACACTTTTGAAATCCAGAATGGGTTGAAGCAAGGAGATGCACTATCTCCTCTACTATTTAATTTTGCACTAGAGCATGCCATTAAATCTTTAGAGAATGAGGAAGGATTACAACTCAATGGTATTAATAAACTGTTAGTTTATGCTGATGATGTAGTATTGTTGACTGATAGTGAAGAGATACTAAAGGACAACACGCACACACTATTGAGTAACACTAAGAACTTAGGACTGGAAGTAAATATCAATAAAACTAAATATATGGTCACAAGTAGAAATTCATTATATAATGGAAATGGACAGCTAATGACAAATGAGGGAAATTTTGAGGAAGTGGCTGAATTCAAATACCTAGGAACAATAATCACAAATAGGAATGAGATGCACAAAGAAATTAAACATAGGCTCAATTCTGGAAATGCATGCTATTATGCATTGCAGAGACTCTTGATGCCTCAACTCCTTTCAAAAAACGTTAAACTGAAACTATATAAAACTATTATTCTACCAGTTATATTATATGGGTGCGAAACATGGACTCTTACTTTCAGAGAGGAAAGGAGATTACAAGTATTTGAGAATAAAGTACTTAGGAAAATTTTTGGAGCAAAGAGAGATGAACAGACAGGTGAATGGAGAAGACTACATAACAATGAACTACATGGTCTTTATAGGAAGCCAGATATAATAAGAACAGTTAAGTCTCGTAAACTGAGTTGGGCAGGACATGTTGCACGTATGGGAAATGAAAGACTTGCATGGAAGCTTCTTGTAGGAAAGCCAGAGGGAAAACGCCCAGTTGGTAGACCAAGAATGAGGTGGGAGAATAACATTAACTATGATTTGAGGGAAGTAGATTATACAGGGAATGATTGGAAAGCATTAGCTCAGGATAGGGATGTATGGAGAGCTTATGTCCGTGCGGCCATGAACCTACGGGTTCGATAGTGCCAGTGAGTAAGAGTAAGTAAGTAAGTAAGTAATGCACTTGGTTCTCTAAGTGGCATTTCTACTGCCTGTAAATCGTCCTGTTCAATATCCTGTTCTGTATGTACATTTAATATCTCATTAATGTAACTTTTCCATCTATTTAATATACTCCCAGAATCCGCAATCATATTTCCATTTTCATTTCTAATTTATGTTCGTTCTAGTCTGAAACTCTTTCCTCTCTATCCTAATTCCCTAATATAATTATCCGATGGTCCTATTTTTTTGCATTCATTTAAAGATGAATCTTCTCTCTCAAATATTCCTTCTTTTTACTCTTTAATAACGTACTGGTTTCCCGTATTATGTTACCTAATTGTTCTAAATTTACCTCATTCGGCTCGTGTAGCCAATTCATTTTTGTTAGCTTTATTTTCTTTACAATGTCGGCACATTCCTCATCAAACAGTTTCTTGTTTTGGCTTTTTAAAATAACCTACACTTTCTGATACTGATAATTTAATAGTATATTATAACCTTCCATTTTTTATTTATATCAGTTTCTTCTTCAGTTGTCACATTCTCATCTGAAGATTGCAGTAGGCCTATTTGAAATTTATTAGCAATTTTGATTTGGCATTCTTGCCGCAGTTCATTATTTCTCAAGTATTATAATTCAAAATTTTCAGATTCATCTTTAGTGTTTGTTCCTCTCACAAGGGATAACCCTCGTCCGATTTTCACCCTGATCAGATGATTATCCGAATTGGAATCTGTTCCTGTAAGCGATCTAACATCGATGATGCTACTGTGCCAGCTGATACATGATCTATATGGTTGCGAATTTCACCCTCTGGAGACGTCCAGGTGTATTCATGAATATCCTAATGCTGGAATGTTGTGCTCTTAACAATAAGATTCTTTGATTTGGCAAAGGTGACTAATCTAACCCCATAGTCGTTACTATCTTCATGAAGACTGAATTTGCCTATTGTTGGCCTGAATATATTTTCCCGCCTCACTTTTGCATTAAAATCTTCTAAGAAAATTTTCATTCTAATTCTTCACAAAACTCATCCTTGATCTTGTCATCCTTATCTCCTGTGGGGGCATGTATATTTACGATTACGAAATTACGTATGATATATCGCTGACAAACTTAATATCTCGGATAGCGGAGAGGATCCTTCTTCGGACTAAAAAGCCTATTCCAAATTCAGGTCTTTCTGCACCCCCGTAGTATAATGCAAAGCTTCCTGATTCCTGACTACCTTCTCCTGGCCATCTAACCTCCTGTCAAAGCTACTATATCCAAGGGTAATTTATGTAATTCCAGTATTACTATCTGTAGCACCACGCTATTATATAATGTCCTAACACCCCATGTTTCGTAGGAACATGTCCCTGTGTTTGAGCCTTTGGCATGGATTCCCTGAAGTAGTCCCCACCCGGAAAACCGATTGGGGGACTATTTGACCTACGGAAAATTTTACCACAGTGGAACCCAAGTCTGCGTATCTTGATAGTTGTATTTTACGGTGAAAAATCGTCACCCTTTCGACCAAGGTACTTTTTTCCGTCTGGTTTATCGCCTTCGATCTGTCCAGCATGGGAAACCCTTTCGGTAGCAATGCTACCGTCGGCATAGCTCTCGGGGTTATTTAAGCACGCAAGCCACTCCATCACGATAATGTAAAGATACCATGGAGGGCGTTGTATGTAGTACTGGTACAATAACTCCTCTCGTAATGTTCTACACACGGTCCACTGAGATGTACAAACTTCTTGAGTAATACCTTTCGTTATATGAGCTGGATTTCCATTTACAATATTTAATATGTCTTCTTCTGTAGCTAAAATTTCTGGTCGTCGTTGAGCTTCATAATTTTCGTAACCAGACAGGAGACTCCCAGTTGACAAATTAATAGAAAAGTTCGCCGATTTGTTAATCTGTTGTGCAGAAAACGATTACCGATACATCCGTCTTTGCCGCACTTGAATTATGACGAATTTCTCAATAAATTTAATAAATAATATCATATTATGAGTCTTGAATTGTGAATGACATTGTAAGTTAATGCACTTAAAATGGCACTTGTGTCCACCGAATAGCTGTACTAGTTCTGAGCCGTCAGCTAAGGAGGAGACGTATAGATAGGGAGTTTAATCTCAGCTGGCTTGTACTCAGCTGTTTCAACCCTCCTCAACATGTTGCCACATACCTCATTCCAGATTATTAACAAATGTATTATACGACACAGCGGAACGTTTACCTCGAGTCATAGCAACACTGTTGGTGCGTCGCACTTACCATGTATAGTCAGGAACAAATAGTAAATGAAGCATTTATCCAGCTTAATAACTGATCTCCTCGATGCCACAGACTGGCGTGGATGACACGGCACTAGTTCGCAAATCATCCATAAACGAATCAGGTCAGTGTTCCGCTGTGTCGGATAGTAAGCATCCATTATTATTATTCTATTTAACGAAAACGACATAGGTAATACAATGTTTCTTAAAGCTAATGTTAACTGCTTGATATACCTACCGATGTGTTTTACTAATGATACAAACAATATATTGAAAATTAAAATATAAACATATTTTTTATAGAAATATGTTTTGACCCTATGATGATTCTGTGAACCGTCCCTAACGACTGAGAAAAGGACGGCATTTATACACATACACCTTACATTCTGTATATATTCTAAGTTTTTCTTATTGAAAATACAATTTGGTCCACCGCTGTGGTCTTGGAGTAGCGTCGCTGCCTCGTTCGCAGCGGGTCTGGGTTCGATCCCTGGTCAGGATAAATTTCCTGGGTGATGGATTTTTCAGGGTTTTTCCTCACCTGTAAGACAGATGTCAGGAAACTTTAAGGCCCAAACGCCCTAAACATTATCTGACCATCATAATCATCATTATCACCATACTCAGTATGGATCTGTGAATGAATGGTGTGTTTCGTCTTAATGTTGTCTTGCATCGGAGGAGGCTCTGGATTGAGTTGATCACTCTTTTGGGTAGGCCCTCCATGACCTTGTGTGGTCAAAGAAGTATGTGTGTGTTTGATCCAAAGATTAAATTTCCACTCTAAGGCCCAGTGGCGCACAATGGGCAAAATCCCTACTTTAAGTGGACAAAATTAAACAATTTTATTTCAGTGTAGGGTGAAACTCAAAATGTATGTGAATTTCCCCATTTTGAAGACTACGCGATCTAGTTTTAATCTATATAGAGCAGTGTACAGAGTGATCATAAAGTTAATTATTGATTATTTTTAATTCTGCATTTTGATTACATCAAACTAAATAGACATTTAATAATGCCCTCAATGATAATTAAGGTCTCGATTCGATAATTACAACACTTTCTTCTGGAATATAACAAGTTTAATTGGCTTGTTGTACCTTGTAGTACGGACGGTGGATACAAAAAGTGACCAACTTATTTTGCTCTTTGCCTCAACAAAAAATAAGAAGCCTTAGTAAGTTTGCAATAAAAAATAAAAATAAGGCTAATCCTTCATCGGGGAAGAAACATCGGATATTCTTGGAAGTCGATTTTCGCGCAAAGATGTGGTGGGTGCTAAGATAGATCCTGTTGTAGATTCTGAAGTATTTGATTCTTTCACAACTCTAGCAGCATCATGTATACCAGAAAGATAAAGCGAACGTTGTGCCGCATAAATTAATTTGTCGTAATCAACCGCTAATAAATTGACTTTTTTTTTCTCGATTGATTCTGAAAATCTTATTCCAAGCTATCCAGAACGTTGAGACTTAGGTTGGATGTTGCGCTGGAATTCATCCATATCAAGCCAAGATGAATATTTATTTTAAAAAAAAATTGTAGTTTAATGAGATTTTTCTCACAGTTTAGAAAGGTTATCAGAAACATGAGGTATTATAGCCTCACTATGATGGTTGTACAGCGGCTCGCTTTGTTTCCCCGCAGCTGTTATATATAATTAAATATAAAGGTGCCGAGTACCGCCACTATAATAACTCCGCATGTTAATCATCGTCAAACATTGTTGCGGCACCCGCTTTTATATAAACGGTCAACCATCATTGTGAGGCGATAATACCCTCTCTTTTAAACGGTCTAGAATAAAAATATCTGTATTATCCATGTTTGCCACCGTTAGAATATACTTCACTAGGATTTTATTTCGAATTTTCTTAGGAAATTTTATTCACTCTTTATAATTCCTCCAGGAAATTCGAAAAAGACGCTAAAAATGCACCGAATCAGCCAAAATGCTACAAATCGCAAAAATCTCCATATTATTTTCAAACTAGAAGATCTGGCGAATTGATTTTGGAAAAAAAATAAATCTTGAGAGCTCATGGGAATAATTAAGTTTTTAACCAAAATTACTTTTTAATTACGGTATGAATTATATAATCCTTATAATAAAGCGGTACTTACCCGTCTATTCTCTCAGAACATGGTTTATCCACGGCAGACAAAATACACAAACCATAAATTCAATAGTGTCAGATTAAGATCACTTCTTTAAACAAGAATCACTCATTAATTATACCACTTATGAATAAATTCCCTGACTTCCTAATTAATAATAATAACAATAACAACCTGAAAACTCCAAATTTTTAGATGACTTTAGTCCACCTAACTTAGTGATTTTGCCCACTGTGCGGTATGGGGCATGTAAGTATATCTATACGATGAGAGGTAAAATTACGGTGGAGAAGAAGAAAATGTAATTATTTTATTTCAATTTGTATTACAGCGCGATCAAAATAGAACATAATAATTATATATTTCTGTAATTGACCAGCCTCATAGCTAGTGGTCAGCGTTACTGACTACTGTTCACGAGGTCCCAGGTTCGATTCCCGGTCAGATCATAGGAATTTTTTCTTAAAGGGAATTATTCCTGTGGTTGCCCATGGTCTGGAATTTAGGTTAAGTTTAGGTTAACTACTCTCCTGGCGCTTCATTATCATTTATCACTCATCATACCATCCGGGTAACGTAACTCCGACTTCCAGGTCCTCCAACCTAAGAAATGGATTACAATTCCGCTAATGCCAGGGGAGATAGCCAGAAATGGGATAAAAGACAACCTAGTGGCATTAGACAAAAAAAAAATTCTGCAATTATCGTTAAGTAATTTAATAAACGACTAGTGCATTGAAGCAGCTTTGAATCGTAAGCGAATAAAAACATTTTATAAGTAAGTTATATATATATATATATATATATATATATATATATATATAGCCATGTCCACCGTTGTGGTCTCGAGGCAGCGTGCTGCCTTGTCACGCAGCGGGCCGGGGTTCGATCCCCGGTCGGGACAGTTTCCTGCGTGAGGTTTTTATCAGGGTTTTTCCTCACCTGTAAGACCAAATTTCAGGAACCTTTAAGGCCCAAACGGTCCCCGAACATCATATGACCATCGCAATCATCATGATTCATATTAATCTGATTAAGTTTAGAATTAAGGACTCTCCTGGCGCACCACTATTATCATCACCCATCATATCATCGGGGCAATGTAACCCCGCCTTCCAGGCGCCCCAACCTCAGAAGTGGATTATAATTACTACAATGCCAGGAGAGAACACCAGAAATGTCCAAAAGTACAAACCTTGGGCATTAAATATATACATACATGGATTGATTAATTAATTGAATAATTAGCACATTTAAGTAGCTTTGAAATATAAGGAAATCAGAATGAGCGTTCCTTCAGAAACATAAATGAACTCGTTTCACTTCTCTCTTTATATGGGGTTTATACGAATCCCTGAAGTCAGTTTTATATAATTCTTTAGAAATAAATAACAATATAAATAATGAATAAGCATTCCTTAGTTAAATGGGAAAATACACGAAATTTAATTTAATTTCAGAAACAACAAATAAAATAATTAGGTGACGGCATTTACGAGGATGGCGTATGCCATTCCATAGTTAAATCTCTTTATTTTGTAATTGCTCTTGCAACATGTTAATTGGCAATTTATATGTTCGCCCTATTGTCGCTATCGGTGGACTGGTGATTACCGTGTTTTCCCTTGGTTTCGAGGTTCGCAGGCTCAAAATCCGGTCAGGGCATGAAATCCTTTAGAAAGGAAGTAAAATCGGAAGCCTCATATCATAAATTTGCAAGCTTAAAATATGAGAAACTTGTGAACATAATTACGGCCCTTTCACATCAAGCTTTGAATTTGAACGCTAATAACGTGTGTTGTTAAGAGCATCAAACAAGTGTATACAGGGGTATACAGCTCCGAAGAGCCAAGGTATACTGAAATGGCTGTTGTGACTGACTAGCAAAATACAGTAATGGAGTAATTGTTAGTATGACCCAGGTCTATCAATCTTAGTTCCAGCTTTCGTAACCGGATATATCAACTACCTATTCAATCACCAGACACCATGTGATCCTCATATTAAAACTACCGACCAAACATATCCTAACAACCTGAAAATGTTTGTCGGTAGAGTTCCATTCCATCATATATTCGGTCCCCATTAGGCCTATTACAATCTTAATAATTAATTTTGTTAAGTGACTTACCTCACTGTATTGAGGAATGTAGGGCCTACTCAAGAATAGATTTTTTAATTTTTTGGAAACCTTTATCGTTCTTATTTACTAAACATAAAAAATTATGACGAAACAAATATATACAGGTGTGTGTGTGTGTTAACATTCTAACGACTGATTTTTCGCAACCAAACCCAGCACATAGCAATCAAGAAAAATAAGATAAAATTCGTTAACTGGCAAAATTAGACTATTTAGGAGTGGGATGTAACCTGAAGCGAAATTTAAAAATAGTTCTAGCGGAAGCATTTTAGTTTTTTCACAACAAATCTCGGCATGTGTAATTAGAATTAAACGAGAAAGTTATTCTCCGAAAATCAGCGAAATCGAACCATTAGGTTCCATCTTAGTTACGAAATTTAAAGATATTTCTAGTGACGCCATCTTTTTTTTCACAACATAACTAGCCATGTAACATTTTAATGAGGAAATTAAAATCTAGTTCGTTAATTAGCAAAATCGTACCTCTAGGAGTGGGAACGTTTTGAACGCTTGAAGCACCGAACGAGTTGGCTCAGATGGGAGCATTTTTTGAGTGATGTATTCGGGAGATGCCGAGTTCACATTTCGGGGCCGACCAACTTGAATGATGGTTTTTAGTGGTTTTCTTCAGTTGTGATGGCAAATGCTGGGTTGGAATTGGAATACCAAGACGCATTTCATCCGTAATCATCTTTTCATATTTAATTTAAAATTGACATTCAATTACTATATAAAAAAACATAAATACACAATAGACTAACCTTACACATATTTGTGTGTGTGAATATATATATAGCCTATAGACGACTAATATAGTCCAAATATTTACGCTATTTGACCAAATTTGTTGAGGTGTCTTAGAATAAAACTTAAGTAAACGACTAATATAGTCCAAATATTTACGCTATATGACCAAATATTTTGACGTGTCTTAAAATAAAACTTAAGTAAACGACTAATATAGTCCAAATATTTACGCCATATGACTACATATTTTGAGGTCTCTTAAAATAAAACTTAAGTAAATGATTAATATAGTCCAAATATTTACGCCATATGACCAAATATTTTGACGTGTCTTAAAATAAAACTTAAGTAAACGACTAATATAGTCCAAATATTTACGCCATATGACTAAATATTTTGAGGTCTCTTAAAATAAAACTTAAGTAAATGACTAATATAGTCCAAATATTTACGCTATATGACCAAATATTTTGACGTGTCTTAAAATAAAACTTAAGTAAACGACTAATATAGTCCAAATATTTACGCCATATGACTAAATATTTTGAGGTCTCTTAAAATAAAACTTAAGTAAATGACAAATATAGTCCAAATATTTACGCTATATGACCAAATATTTTGACGTGTCTTAAAATAAAACTTAAGTAAACGACTAATATAGTCCAAATATTTACGCCATATGACTAAATATTTTGAGGTCTCTTAAAATAAAACTTAAGTAAATGACTAATATAGTCCAAATATTTACGCTATATGACCAAATATTTTGACGTGTCTTAAAATAAAACTTAAGTAAACGACTAATATAGTCCAAATATTTACGCCATATGACTAAATATTTTGAGGTCTCTTAAAATAAAACTTAAGTAAACGACTAATATAGTCCAAATATTTACGCTATATGACCAAATATTTTGAGGTCTCTTAAAATAAAACTTAAGTAAACGACTAATATAGTCCAAATATTTACGCTATATGACCAAGTATTTTGAGGTCTCTTAAAATAAAACTTAAGTAAACAACTAATATAGTCCAAATATTTACGCTATATGACCAAATATTTTGAGGTGTCTTAAAATGAAACTTAAGTAAACGACAAATATAGTCCAAATATTTACGCTATATGACCAAATATTTTGAGGTGTCTTAAAATAAAACTTAAGTAAAGAACTCTATATCAGTATTTTTTTGTTTTCTCGCAACGAAACTTGGTTATCCTTAGACAATTTAGTGCCAAAATAAATACGTATTCCGTAAACCAGCAAAATCGAAACTTTAAATTCAACTTGATGAAGAATTCGCTTGGTTTACACAGTTGCTTGTTTTTGTTTATTATTCTACTTAAAAATTATCATTAAATCAATAAAGATAAGAAAATCTTAGTATACTTCGCGTATTGTTAACTTGTGAGTGGAAACAGTTACTTATTTGTCTTATAGCCTTAGGACTATCTCACTCTTCATTTCAATCCCTAATATAGACGTGAAAGAAAACGCTCTTTTTTGTTTGTATCAGTGTTGAGATCGTCCCTGTTTTGTGCTAAAGGGATATTTAATTCAATCAGTTATAAGTTTCGCTTAACTTAGAATCACTTCTAAATACAAATGCGCATATTTTAAGTCAGTTAATAGTACCAATTCACCTCAAGTTTCTCCACGGACCCATAAGCTTATTGTGCGTGAGGTATACGCTATTATATTGTGTATAGAAAATAAGTGGATTTTATCTAATTGTTGTTGGTAGTTATCGGAAGTAGAATGACGTATGGACGGAATGATTCAGGAGGTTAGGACATAAATTTCTTCCTCATTTCCTCAGTTGTGAAAGCAAATGTTGCGTTGGAATTTCATTACTGTACTAATTCCGAGGTAAATTTCAATAATGCTACTGTAAACAAACTTCTAACTCTGCCGACTCCGTTTATTGGGAGAACAGTGGCAGGACTTCTGACCGCCATACGACTAAATTGTATACGGAACTGCCAATGATAGAAACATCGTATTTTACGGAAATAAAACAGAATACAATATATAATAAACCCAAAAATTAAGAATTCCCTCCATTCTTTTTTATTTATCACAAAAAAGTATATGACGAAAAATTATATATGGGCCTACCTAATCAGACGTTTCCACTGATAGATATCCTTCATTTTCCGGTACATTTTTATTACAGGCAGAATTTATGCTCCATATGTTGACTTACTTGTAAATTCTGCTGCTATTTTCATAACATCCTCAATGGCTAATGTGGAATTTATGCTCCATATGTTGACTTACTTGTATATTCTGCTGCTATTTTCATAACTTCCTCAACGGCTAATGTGGAATTTATGCTCCATATGTTGACTTACGTGTAAATTCTGCTGCTATTTTCATCACGTCCTCAATGGCTAATGTGGAATTTATGCTCAATATGTTGGCTTACTTGTAAATTCTGCTGCTATTTTCATAACATTCTCAATGGCTAATGTAGAATTTATGCTCCACATCCTGACTTACCTGTAAATTCTGCTGCTATTTTCATCACATCCTCAGTGGCTAATGTGCAATTTATGCTTCATATGCTGACTTATCTGTAAATTCTGCTGCTATTTTCTTCACATCCTCAATGGCTAATGTGGAAGTTATGCTCCATATGCTGACTTACCTGTATATTCTGTTGCTTTTCATCACATCCTCAATGGCTAATGTGGAAGTTATGCTCCATATGCTGACTTACTTGCAAATTCTGCTGCTATTTTCATCACATCCTCAATGGCTAATGTGGAATTTATGCTTCATATGCTGAGTTACTTGTAAATTCTGCTGCTATTTTCATCACATCCTCAATGGCTAATGTGGAAGTTATGCTCCATATGCTGACTTAACTGTAAATTCTGCTGCTATTTTCTTCACATCCTCAATGGCTAATGTGGAAGTTATGCTCCATATGTTGTCTTACTTGTAAATTCTGCAGCTATTTTCATCATATCCTCAATGGCTAATGTGGAATTTATGCTCCATATGCTGACTTACTTGGAAATTCTGCTGCTATTTTCATCACATCCTCAATGGCTAATCTGGAAGTTATGCTCCATATGTTGACTTACCTGTAAATTCTGCTGCTATTTTCATCACATCCTCAATGGCTAAAGTGGAAGTTATGCTCCATATGCTGATATACCTGTAAATTCTGCTGCTATTTTCATCACATCCTCAATGGCAAATGTGGAATTTATGCTTCATATGTTGACTTACTTGTAAATTCTGCTGCTATTTTCTTCACATCCTCAATGGCTAATGTGGAAGTTATGCTCCATATGCTGACTTACCTGTAAATTCTGCTGCTATTTTCATCACATCTTCAATGGCTAATGTGGAATTTATGCTTCATATGCTGACTTAACTGTAAATTTTGCTGCTATTTTCATCACATCCTCAATGGCTAATGTGGAATTTATGCTTCATATGCTGAGTTACTTGTAAATTCTGCTGCTATTTTCATCACATCCTCGATGGCTAATGTGGAAGTTATGCTCCATATGCTGACTTAACTGTAAATTCTGCTGCTATTTTCTTCACATCCTCAATGGCTAATGTGGAAGTTATGCTCCATATGTTGACTTACTTGTAAATTCTGCTGCTATTTTCATCATATCCTCAATGGCTAATGTGGAATTTATGCTCCATATGCTGACTTACTTGCAAATTCTGCTGCTATTTTCATCACATCCTCAATGGCTAATGTGGAAGTTATGCTCCATATGCTGACATACCTGTAAATTCTTCTGCTATTTTCATCACATCCTCAATGGCTAATGTGGAATTTATGCTTCATATGCTGACTTAACTGTAAATTCTGCTGCTATTTTCTTCACATCCTCAATGGCTAATGTGGAAGTTATGCTCCATATGCTGACTTACCTGTAAATTCTGCTGCTATTTTCATCACATCCTCAATGGCTAATGTGTAATTTATGCTTCATATGCTGACTTACCTGTAACTTCTGCTGCTAATTTCATCACATTATCAATGGCTAATGTGGAATTTATGCTTCATATGCTGACTTACGTGTAACTTCTGCTGCTAATTTCATCACATCCTCAATGGCTAATGTGGAAGTTATGCTCCATATGCTGACATACCTGTAAATTCTTCTGCTATTTTCATCACATCCTCAATGGCTAATGTGGAATTTATGCTTCATATGCTGACTTAACTGTAAATTCTGCTGCTATTTTCTTCACATCCTCAATGACTAATGTGGAAGTTATGCTCCATATGCTGACTTACCTGTAAATTCTGCTGCTATTTTCATCACATCCTCAATGGCTAATGTGGAATTTATGCTTCATATGCTGACTTACCTGTAACTTCTGCTGCTAATTTCATCACATTATCAATGGCTAATGTGGAATTTATGCTCCATGTGTTGACTTACTTGTAAATTCTGCTGCCATTTTCATAACATCCTCAATGGCTAATGTGGAATTTATGCTCCATACGTTGACTTACTTGTAAATTCTGCTGCTATATTCATAACATCCTCAATGGCTAATGTGGAATTTATGCTCCATATGTTGACTTACTTGTAAATTCTGCTGCTATTTTCATCACATCCTCAATGGCTAATGTGGAATTTATGCTCCATATGTTGACTTACTTGTAAATTCTGCTGCTTTTTCATCACATCCTCAATGGCTAATGCGGAATTTATGCTCCATATGTTGACTTACTTGTAAATTCTGCTGCTATTTTCATCATATCCTCAATGGCTAATGTAGAATTTATGCTCCATATGTTGACTTACCTGTAAATTCTGCTGCTATTTTCATAACATCCTCAATGGCTAATGTGGAATTTATGCTTCATATGTTGACTTACTTGTAAATTCTGCTGCTATTTTCATCACATCCTCAATGGCTAATGTGGGATTTATGCTCCATGTGCTGACTTACTTGTAAATTCTGCTGCTATTTTCATAACATCCTCAATGGCTAATGTGGAATTTATGCTTCATATGCTGACTTACCTGAAATTCTGCTGCTATTTTCTTCACATCCTCAATGGCTAATGTGGAATTTATGCTCCATATGCTGACTTACTTATAAATTCTGATGGTATTTTCTTCACATCCTCAATGGCTAATGTGGAATTTATGCTCCATATGCTGACTTACTTGTAAATTCTGCTGCTATTTTCATCACATCCTCAATGGCTAATATGGAATTTATGCTCCATATGCTGACTTACTTGTAAATTCTGCTACTATTTCCACCACATCCTCAATGGCCAATGTGCAATTTTTTCACTAAACTGTTTGAAAACATTCAAAATAATTTGTTCCTCTAGGCTTTTCAAATGCCTTTCTTTCTGATATTTTAGAACTTCTAGCAGAAGCGGGCATTCAAAATAATTAGTTTCTGTATCTCGTATACTGCGATTGGCAGGACATTTTGCTCGTATGAGGAGTAAAAGACTTGCATGGACGCTTCTTGTAGGAAAACCAGAGGAAAACGCCCATTTGGTAGACCAATAATAATAATAATAATAATAATAATAATAATAATAATAATAATACTTTATTTATTCTGGCAGAGTTAAGGCCATAAGGCCCTCTCTTCCACTCAACCAGCACAAATACAAATAAATATTCGACAAATATAGATATACACTATACTAATTATAAACAGTTAAAGATACAATAAATGTAGCAATGTAAATGTCATGTACAAACAACATTTTATAGGGTAATAACAATAATGATACGATAATAATAATAATAATAATAATAATAATAATAATAATATAAATATGATACTTTATACGGGAAACACCAATTAATATATATATATATATATATATATATATATATATATATATATCTTACACTGGATAATAATAATGAAGTCGAGTTTAGAGCAAATATAAATTTAGATTTCTTTTAAAAGATGCCAATGTCCGGCAGCCCCTTATTTCTTGCGGTAGGGAATTCCAGTTGCGAGAAGTGGAGATGGTATATGACATGGAGTGATGTGATGTCCTATGTTGCGGTATATTAAGTAGGAGACTATGTTGTGATCTTGTGTTTAGGTTATGGTTTGAGGATAGATACTGGAAACGGGATGATAAATAATTGGGAATCGAGGTATGTAGGATCTTAAATAGGAGAATTAGACAGTGCGATTTTCTTCTCTCTCTTAGATGTAGCCATGACAATTCGTGGAATAATGGAGAAATGTGATCGTATTTTCGAACATTAAATATGAATCTGATACACATATTATGGACACGCTGCAGTTTGTCCGACAATCCGTCACTTATGTCAGTTAGTAGAACGTCACAGTAGTCAAAATGCGGCATCACTAAAGTTTGGATTAAAATTCTTTTAAGAGTTGTAGGAAGAAAATGTTTAAGTCGCTTTAGGGAATGCATTATGGAGAAGATCATGTTAGATGTTTGTTTTACTTGCTCATGCCATTTTAAATTAGAATCTAAGTGAAATCCCAAGTTTTTAACGACGTCGGTATAAGGAATTTGTTCATTATCTAATATTACAGCCGGCATATTGCCATTGTTTATGAGGTGTAATAGCCTTGGATGTCCGATAATTATTGCTTGTGTTTTGTTTACATTTAGTTTCAGCCCATATTGTCTGGACCATAAAGATATATGCCTGAGGTCAGTGTTTACTTTGTCAATATATTCATTAATTTCGTCAGGCCTAAAGTGTGTGTAAATCTGTAGGTCGTCGGCGTAAAGATGATGCTTGCAGTTTTGTAGTTTCTTGGCCACGTCATTAATATAAATCGAGAAGAGAAGAGGAGCGAGGACGCCGCCTTGAGGTACCCCTTTCCTCACCAAGCGCCAGGAAGAAATGCGATTATTAACAGAAACTGATTGCTGACGATTAGTGGGGTAAGATGCAAACCAATCAAGGCAGTTTTCCGACAGATGTAGTGTCTTTAGTCTCGCTAGCATTAAGTCTATATCTACTGTGTCAAAGGCTTTGCTTTTGTCCATTGAGTCTCTTATGTCCTCTACAATGTCAAGTAGTGCAGTACTTGTGTGATGTCCTGTTCTAAAACCAGACTGATGTTCATCAAGTAAGTCGTGTGTGGTGAGGTAGTCTGTTAACTGTGAGTGTATTATGTGTTCCAGTGCTTTAGATAAACAGGGAAGAATACTAATTGGTCTATAATCATCGAGTGTTGTGGGAGTGTTTGATTTCGGTGTAGGACGAACTAAAGCCATTTTCCAGAGTCTGGGATAAGTCCCGGTCATTATAGAGGCATTAAAAATGTGGGTTATTGTTGGGAGAATAATGTATATTATTTTTTGCAGGAGAGTTATTGTTATATTGTCTATTCCTTGTGCTTTAGATTTAATACGTAATACTGCTCTTTTGGCGTCATCAGGTGAGATATAGGAAAAATAGAATTTGTCTCGGGTAGGTTGGGAATATGATATTAGTTCATCTATAAGAATGAGGTGGAAAACTAACATTAACTATTATTTAAGAAAAGTAGATTGATTATACAGGGAATGATTGGAAAGCATTACCTGAGGATAGGGATGTATGGAGAGCTTATTTCCACGCGGTCATGAACCTACGGGTTCGATAGTGCCAGTGAGTAAGTAAGTAAGATTTCAAATGCTTTCGTTTCCAATGTTTTAGAAATTCGACACCTGAAATTCCAACATTTTCTGCATTACACATGCATAATAATAAAACAATGCTTATTTAATGTAATTAAATTGTAATTATACAGAGTGTCTGTAAAGTCACTATCTATTTCCATGAAAACACTACTCTTTTTTTTTTCTTTGCAAACACTGTTAGCATAGTGCAACATATTTCTCACGGAAGAACGGGTTGCCACTGGTACGCGGATTGTCATATTGAGACACTAGAGCTGAATTTACCCATACATTCCGTAAATCAGCTCCAACAAAGACGCACATTCGTCTGTTTGTAAACAAATGTAAGCCTGTGTGATGGACGGGCAAGCGTATCAGCTAGTCCAAGAGCTGACGATAAATTTAGAGAAGATGTTTTGCCCACGTTGAAATAATAAAAAAAACAGTGCTATTACGATGGGTGCATCTGGAATGGTGCGTCAGGTAGAAGCCTTGCGGTTATTTCGCTACTGCGCAGCTTATTACTTTTGCAAAAAAATAAACCCAAAAAATATCTTTTGGGCAATTTGAACTTTTTATTTGTTATTTTAGTACTCCCTGACTATATTTTAGTCTTAAAGTAACCTAAAACACGTCTGGGGAAAAGAATCGTATATACTCAACCTAGGATTTTGGTTTAGGCTAGGGGCATGGAAATTTCTAAAAATTAGCGACGATTACGATATGCGAATATGTCGAATGTACGGGAACTTTGAAGATGAGATACATATATTAGGAAAATGTAATGATTTAGAATATTGGAGACGTCAGTTATTACCGGAAAGATTTCTAAATTCAAATCGGGAAAGATTGGCATGCTACGAGTTATTGGTAAATCCAGAAAATTGGATAAACCTCGGTAAATTTCTGGACAAAACGCGAAAAATAAGGACAACACTCATTCATGAATAAATATGTTATCAAAATGCAATACCATTAATTATTAACAATTATATAAAAATTAATTAGTGTATAATGCTATTGTGTTATTATTTAATTGTAATATTAATGTGTTTCTTTATGTAATTGTAATGTTAATGTTTTTTTAGTGTATAAAGCTATTGTGTTATTACTTAATTGTAATATTATTGTGTTTTCTTTATGTAATTGTAATGTTAATGTTTTTAGTGTATAATGCTATTGTGTTATTATTTAATTGTAATATTATTATTATTATTATTATGTTTTCTTTATGTAATTGCAATGTTATTGCTGTTTTTGTTGTTTATTTTTCTTTACACTAGTACCAATTATTACTTTATTGTAACGGACTGTCAACAGCACGTACGGCTTACTGCCCGTGCGACCCATATTTGTAAATAATATTGTAAATATCTTACTTTTTGTCTAATAAAGTCCCACTACTACTACTAATTTTAAAGTATGACATGACCCCTCCCAATTTATTTAATTAATATACCCAAAAAAAATTGAACAATTTTAACAATAATTCTAGCTTTCATGAAACCGGAACGAGCCAACAGGCTTAATCCCTGGATGATGTTGATGATACCCAGAATATATACTTTGGGCATTCTAAAATTTGTATGGCATATTTAATAATCAATCTTAAAAATACATGTTAATCGCCAGACGATTTGAACGGTTTTTTAACAATCTCCTGGCTCCTCGGGCTGTGATTGGTCGCGGTAAGACCACGTGACCACTGTTTACCGCGTAACTCGAACTCAGCATACACAACAGAATATTTTGGAATAGTTAATTTTTCAATAAAAAGTAACAAGTATTTTATAAACTCATTTTTTCTCTAATAACAACGTGTTATTAAATTTCTTGCGAAAGATTGACTTGCTAAAGGAAGCATTATCTGATATATCTGTGGTACGACCTTAAATAATTTATTATTTTTTACATTATTTTTTTATTAAAATAATATCTATATTACAGTTTACAAAAGTATTAATGTTTCTCATCGTTTAAATAAATTTATAAAGGTAATGAATTTATATTATTCTTCCTCTTCGCTGCTTTCCAACGATTCATTCTCTGATAACTATATACGCAGATATTTGCACACACACACACACATATATATATATATATATATATATGTGTGTGTGTGTGTATACATATTGACACCCTGAACGACAAAAATTGAAGTAAAAACTTTTATAAAAGCTTAAAAGAAATCCAACTAATTTCGCACGTGGTTATAATATATATATATATATATATATATATATATATATATATGATATGAAAAGAAAAATGAATGCTTGAGTCGGGATTTGAACTCGAGTCTCTAAAGTCTGTACCTTTAGCGCTCTAACCAACTGAGCTATCCAAGAATTCCAATTCAAACATACAATTTTCTTATACATGTAGTATTCTCAATTCACACAAGAGGTAGCGGAATTGTGTGAATTGAGAATACTACATGTATAAGAAAATTGTATGTTTGAATTGGAATTCTTGGATAGCTCAGTTGGTTAGAGCGCTAAAGGTACAGACTTTAGAGACTCGAGTTCAAATCCCGACTCAAGCATTCATTTTTCTTTTCATATCATATTTGCCTTCATTGCCAAATGTCAAAAATATATTTATAATATATATACACTCGTTATGAAAAATTGACTACTCAAAAATATTCTGCTGTGTATGCTGAGTATGAGTTCCACGGTAAACAGTGATCATGTTCAATCACAGCCCGAGGAGCCAAAGGCCCCGCCAGCTGCCGGCAGACGTCAGGGGGTTGTTAAAAACCGTTCAAATCGTCTGGCGAGTAACATGTATTTTTAAAATTGGTTATTAAATATGCCATAAAAATTTTAGAATGCCCAAATTATATTTTTTGGTATATTAATTAAATAAATTCGGAAGGGTCAGGTTATACTTTAATACACAAAAAAATAGTCTGTGAGCATTATTTCTGGATTATATAGCTACTAATATAACAAATAACAAAATTCAAATTGCCCAAAAGATATTTTTGGATATATTTCTTTTCAAATTTAATAGCCTGCGCAATAGCGAAATAACCAAGGGTAATATATATTTTACACGCTTTATATTAGCTTGACCTGTATCTATCTATCTATCTATGTAATGCAATTTTTCAACGCGATTTTCACCCACTCAAAATAATTGGATCGACTTGAAACTTTGTATACTTGTAAAGGACCCGTGACAATACAATAATTTCACATTTTGTTCTAAAATCCTGGCCAGAATCATCAGAAAATCAAAAAAAGTGTCTTTGTATCTATGTAACGGAATTTTTGAACACGATTTTCACCCACTTAGAAACATTGGATCGACTTGAAACTTTGTATACTTGTAAAGGACCCGCGACAATACAATATTTTCATATTTGTTTCTAAAATCCTAGCCAGAATCGTCAGAAAATCGAAAAAAAAGTGTCTTTGTATCTATGTAACGGAATCTTTGAACACGATTTTCACCCACTTAAAAACATTGGATCGACTTGAAACTTTGTATACTTGTAAAGGACCCGTGACAATACAATAATTTCATATTTTGTTACTAAAATCCTGGCCAGAATCATCAGAAAATAAAAAGAAATGAAAACTGGTATAATAGGTTGCGGAATTGTCGACTTTTTAGTCAATCGTTGTAAGAGCTCAGTTGGTAGAGCGGTGAACTCTAGTGGTATATAATTTCAGTAATCCACAGGTCGCTGGTTCAAATCCGGCTGGGAGGAACTTTTTCTTAGAAGAGTATTACTTTTAGCTCATACTACAATAGTATCGAATTTAAAAATATTTACATATTTATCTTATTCTGTAAAATATTAAAACAAGAAAATAAAAAATAAATAACAGTTTAAAAAAATTAAAACAACACGCTTTATTAGAAAACCGAACTAAAAAATGAAAAATAATTTTAATTTCCAACACGCTTGGGATAAAATTAAATTGGTCAACAAAAAAATCATCTCCAAGACATATAGAATAAAACTAGAGTTATCAACAAAAAGAAAATAATTTTACCATCAAAAGCGTGAGGTGCTTTTTATGATTTTTACATTTTCTTCTTAGAGACTTTACTTTTACCAATATCTGTTTATTATCAAATGTATTAATTGATATAGAACACCCCACGCTTTTGATGGTAAAATTATTTTCTTTTTGTTGATAACTCTAGTTTTATTCTAGATGTGTTGGATATGATTCTTTTTGTTGACCACTTTAATTTTATCCCAAGCGTGTTGGAAATTATAATTATTTTTCATTTTTTTAGTTCGGTTTTTTAATAAAGCGTGTTGTTTTAGTTTTTTAAAACTATTATTTATTTATTATATTTATTTATTTTAATTCAAGAGTTAGAGAGCAAATTACATTTTCTTACCCGCTTAAAGGTAAAACCGTTATTTAACCAATGAAAATACAGTCATACATCTGGTTTGTTTACATTAGAACTTGGAACTTAGTTCGGAATTAGTACAGTACCAATTAGATCATAATACCACTGGATAATGTAATAAAATGAACATTAAACACACTACCAACACAACAAAAATTCACAGCCAACTTGGCACAACCTAAGATTATAGATGTCACATCACATGAAAAGTTAAAAGTCTATATATTCGAATTAAATAAAAATCATTAATAACTCATGTTTGTTTATTTATTTTTCAGATATAAAATGATTGGATATATTTCATGTTTGATTCTTATCAGGATTCTGTTACCTTTATTCTTGTTGTTGAGTAAGTATACATGTATTTTATTTTAAAACAGTATAAATTCACAGATATAAAAAGAGTCCATGTTCTGTTCTGCAATGAATATCTGAAGGATGAACTTGTAATTTTTCCCCCATCATAACTAGAAGTTAAGGAAGGTGTACTCTTATCATAAGATCAATAAAAACATATTTTTCATTTACTTCATATTATTAAAATTATATTCTGTAACAATTATCTAAATGAGTAATTTGATCTCTTTCTACCATATATTTTTCTTTTCCTTCAGATTAATAATAAATTGTGTTCTCTAGTAACTGCCTATGTGGAAAGCAACGGGAAGCTACCACACCTATAATTCCCTAGTAAAGCTGCAAAGCCTGGCATGAAAATGCTATGATTGCAGTGAAAGACCTGCCCTTGGGCAGAATTACTATGGATGGATGGATGGATGGAGTAACTGCCTAAATGAATAATGTGTAGCTCTCTTCGCCACAGCAGTACAATAGTATATTGCGATGCGAGGTTGGCAAGTGCTTTTTACAGAATCGAGGAATGTGTTTAAAAACCGAGCGACAGCGAGGTTTTTAATTTCCGAGATTCAGTAAAACACTTCACAAACGTGCGTTGTACGTTGTGTTTTGCGCGATGGTGTTTTCAAAATAATAAATAATAGTAAAATAATAACATTCTTTTTGGATATATTTGCGTTCATTATAAACAATTGACTAACATTAACAGTGTGGGCAATGTTTCTTAGTTGAAGCTACAGGAGGCTCTGAGACCAATTAAGGAAAAAATGCGCAAGTACGTATTTATTGTTTTATATTGTTTCAAATAAACTTCAGTTCATTTAAAATGCGTGATTTGTTTAATATAATGTATAATAGATATTTTTTTGTATATACATTGTATGTAGTATACATAGAGGGCAGTGGTTTTAGTTCCCACACGCGTTTTGTAATACGTAATATTACAGTATATTTATGTAGGTTTGCAACCCCGAAATATGGTCGTCATTGCTGTAAGTACGAGCAAACGCACTATCGCGCAAGAACACAATTAAAGTTATGATGATAGGAAAAGGTCTCGTGAAACATGTTCTAAGATAAATACAAATCAAGTGGAGTTTAAGTGGATTTCCGGCTATTTACAACATTTAATTATTATGCTCCTCAAATTTTATTGATGCAAGTAAATGTTTTCTTTATTTGAGATTGATAAGAATGATTTGATAGGTCTATATGCATTAAAATTTTTGTTTAGTGCAGAATATAATAATAATAATAATAATAATAATAATAATAATAATAATAATAATAATATAAATAATAATAATAATATAAATAATAATAATATAAATAATAATAATAATATAAATAATAATAATAATATAAATAATAATAATGATAATTATTATTATTATTATTATTATTATTATTATTATTATTATTATTATTATTTAGGCCTATTTATTTATTTATATACAGATTTTGAATGTTTACCATCTTTCTGTAGGGGCCTACCTAAAGTTTTATTTTGCTTCTCCAATCGTCTCTATCCATCCATTCCATGTCCTCCAGTTCTCTTGTTCTCATTCCAGTTCTTATTTATTGCATCCACGAGTTTCAAGGTCTCTTTCTTCATTTTCCAGGTGTTCACCATTCCGATATTTTTCTGGGTAACTTTTCTTCTTGCATTGGTCGTACATGTCCATACCAATTTAATTGTTTGTATCTTATATATTCTACTATTGAATGTCTGTCCACCGCTGTGGTTTCGACGTAGCGTGCTGCCTTCTCACGCAGCGGACCCGGGTTCGGTCCCCGGTCGGGGCAGTTTTTCTGGGTGACTTTTTAATCGGGTTTTTCCTCACCTGCAAGAAAATTGCCAGGAAACTTTTAAGGCCCAAATGGTCCCCGAAATCATATGGCCATATTCATCATCATCATCATCCTTCACCGGTGTGGAAAGCAACTGGAAGCTACCACACCTACAATTCCCTAGTAAAGCTGTAAGCATAGCATGAAAATATCACTATGATTGCAGTGAAGGACCTGCCTTCGGACAGAATTACTATGGATGGATTGAATATCTAATATTCATTTTTTCTCGTATGACAGTATTTCTTTTTTTTTTCTAATTTTGAACATCTTGCTGCGCTCCCCACGAAACCATTTCCATCGAAATAAGTTTTTGTTGAATTTCCAAACTTCAGCTCCATGTGTGACAGTACTTCTCACTATTGAATGATATATTTGTTAACTTATTTTTCCTGGTTATATGTCTGTTTCATAAGACTCCATTTAACATTGCTGTTATTGCTCTACCTTTATTTATTCTGTTCTTAATATCACTTTCTTGTTTATCCTCTTTATCTACTTTTACATCCAGATACTCAAATTCTTCACATTCTCTAATATACCCCTTCTGATCTTCTAATATTAAATCTTCGATTTTTTGCTCCACGTCCCATATGAAATTATAACATTATATTTTCTAAATGTATTTTCAAACCCCAGTTATCGTATCCGTCCAATAATTTTCTGAATTCCGTGTCTTCATATTCTTGCGCAATTATTATCTGGTCATCCGCAAATAACAATGTATATATTGTATCTGTCCACCGCTGTGGTCTCGAGGTTGCATGCTGCCTTGTCACGCAGCGGACCCGGGTTTGATCCCCGGTCGGGACAGTTTTTCTGGGTGAGGTTTTTATCGGGGTTTTTCCTCACCTGTAAGACAAATGTCAGGAAAACTTTAAGGCCCAAACGGTCCCCGAAATCATATGACCATCATCATCATAATCATCCTTATCATTATCATCATCAGCCTTCACCGGTGTGGAAAGCAACGGGAAGCTACCACACCTACAATTCCCTAGTAAAGCTGCAAAGTACAGCATGAAATTTCTATTATTTCAGTGAAAGACCTGCCCTCGGGCAGAATTACTATGGATGGATGATATTATATCTATTGATCCATCTCCAATTGACAATGCTTGATGTATATATATCTTAACTAATGTGGGTGATATGCCACAACCTTGACGAAGGCCTTTTGTTACTTTAATTTCTTCTGATACATATTTTCCAATTTTAATTTTAGATACTGCATTTTTATACAATTTTTTATTGCATTAATATTGTAACATTTATGTCCATATCTTCCAATGCTTCCAAGAACTTTTGTAAAGGAACGGTGTCATATGATTTTTCTAAATCTACGTAAGTGAAATGAACTTGTTGCTTGTCTTTACAATCAATTGTATTACCACAAATATGTGATCAATTGTAGATCTCCAAAACCTAAAGCCTGCCTGTACTTCATTCTCCTTATATTTATAATTTTCTTCCATGTAGTATTTTATGATTTTTCCATATATACGGCTAAGAACATTCATTACGGTGATTCCTCTATAATTATTGCACTCATCTTTTCTTCCTTTCTTATGAATGACTGATATCAACCCAATTTTCCATTTTACTGATACATCTTTTCCGTTTAGGCATCTCTCAAAAAGGCTCATTAGCAATCGAATAATTTCCTTGTACCATATTTAATTAATTCTGGCTGTATCCTTCTGTCCCCACAAGTCATTCCATTTTTTAACTGCCAATTGCTATCTCTGTTGTCTCAATATCTAAACGTACATTCGTTCTGTTTTGATCATCAGTTTTCTCTACAATTCCATTTAAAAATTCCGAACGATCTTCAGTCAAAAGCTTGCTAAAATATAATTTCCATTCATTTAGAAAAATTCCCTAAATATTGATTTTATTTTTTTCCTGGCTTCCTTAAATTTTTCGAAGTCCTCCATGCCTCTAAATACCTTTTTCCTCCAATATAACTCTGAATTCTTTGACACAGTTTTTCCCAATATTTATTATTTTCTTCTGTCGCCTTCTTTCTTACCTTTGCTTGTGACTTTTTATACTCCATTTTGTCCGTCAATGTGTTTGTACAATATTTTATTTATTTCTTTTATCATCTACATCATTCTTAATCTCCTTATTCCAAAAATATTTTTCCTTATTCTCCATTTCCTTTTCTCCCAAAGCTTCCCTAGCAGCCATATGTATATTTTCGACAATATACTGATATTGTTTTTCAGGAGTATCAAATGTATTTTCAATTAACTTTTCGTACAGCCTCTTGCGGTAAAGGTATAAAATACTATCGTCCTGTAACAACCGAGTATTATGTAGAGGTGTGATCATAATTTCTCATGTCTCTAATTTATCTTTCTTCTCGCCACTTTTATTGAAATATGGAAAAAAATATTTTTGAATTTACCAAATAATGATTACTACCATAGGTTGGGCCACTCAACTCTCCAACATCTTGTATTTTTATATCCGTATTTTGTCCAACAATAAATATAATCTATTATTGATCTCTGCTGTAGTCTCTTGATATCTTGTGTATTTATGAATGTCTTTGTATTGACTATTTAACTCATGCCACAAATGCTAGTCAATGACCAATCATGTTTCAATGAATGTTATTTTACAACCAATGACATTCGTGTTTCACCTCGCTCTTTATCGATTTCTCTTTATCAGTTCCTGCTTTTGTGATAAAGAAAGCTCCTCCTTTTTAATGTTCTGAAGAGGTCCAAGCATTATTCTTCTCCAACAAATACATTGAATATAGCAAATAATGAAAAGATTCCTTGATTTTACTGAGTTGTTTACTAAAAAATAAATGAATAACCCGTAATGTTGATTATGATATATAGTTTGATGTGTTTAATTATTTCTCCACTTGGGTGCACTCTTACAATATTGCGATCTCATTTGGCAATAAATATGATCAAGCAGCAGTGAATGAACATAGCCTCACATTTCTGATTTGTTTTCAAACATCACCGTTTACATTAAATATATAAATATTTTAAAATAAATATATTAATATAAAATTATAGAATATTCACCTGAAAGGTCCGTCTCCTCAACTTAATTATCATTTAACTGTAGCGCTTTCGGGACTTGTCCCATCATCGGCAGGATTCAAAACTGGTGTTTCACTGAAGATCTGGTAGAGGGGGTTACATGTATTGGGTTCGTTTTCGTTTATCAGGCTGTCGTTGTAAGCTGCTTTCATGATTTCCATCTCTTCGAGTACGTTTATCTTCGCTGGATTATTTTCTCTGTGCATTACTGTTAGGGTGTTTTCAATATTTAACATGCGATGTCCTTCATGGATAACGTGTTTTGCATAGCTTGATTTACCTTCTGCGTGAATGAAGTCTCGAAAATGTTCTTTGAATCTGATGTTAAAACTCCTGTTTGTCCTTCCTATATAAAATTTGTTGCAGTCCTTACATGTCAGTTTATAAACTCCTTTGCTGTTGAAAATGTTATTTTCTTCAATGTTATTGTTTATTATGTTGTTTAATTTGTTATTGGTTCTGTATGCTGTTTTTACGTTTTTATCGGCTTTCTTTAGTGCATTGGCTAATTTTGTCGTTTCTTTTCCTGTGTATGTAAGTGTTATCCATGTTTTCTTGTTGTTGTCAGATTCTTTTTCTAATTTAGTTATGTTGGTTATGTTGTTCTTCCTTTTTTGTTTTTTTACGAGCTTATCTATGAATTCTTCGTTATAGCCATTGGTTTTTCCCATATACTTAATGTAGTTGAGTTCTTGGATATAATTGTCTTTGCTTAATGGGAGTTTCAACATTCTACTGACTAAGAACTATCCAAGAACTCAACTACATTAAGTATATGGCAAAAACCAATGGCTATAACGAAGAATTCATAGATAAGCTCGTAAAAAAACAAAAAAGGAAGAACAACATAACCAACATAACTAAACTAGAAAAAGAATCTGACAACAACAAGAAAACATGGATAACACTTACATACACAGGAAAAGAAACGACAAAATTAGCCAATGCACTAAAGAAAGCCGATAAAAACGTAAAAATAGCATACAGAACCAATAACAAATTAAACAACATAATAAACAATAACATTGAAGAAAATAACATTTTCAACAGCAAAGGAGTTTATAAACTGACATGTAAGGACTGCAACAAATTTTATATAGGAAGGACAAACAGGAGTTTTAACATCAGATTCAAAGAACATTTTCGAGACTTCATTCACGCAGAAGGTAAATCAAGCTATGCAAAACACGTTATCCATGAAGGACATCGCATGTTAAATATTGAAAACACCCTAACAGTAATGCACAGAGAAAATAATCCAGCGAAGATAAACGTACTCGAAGAGATGGAAATCATGAAAGCAGCTCACAACGACAGCCTGATAAACGAAAACGAACCCAATACATGTAACCCCCTCTACCAGATCTTCAGTGAAACACCAGTTTTGAATCCTGCCGATGATGGGACAAGTCCCGAAAGCGCTACAGTTAAATGATAATTAAGTTGAGGAGACGGACCTTTCAGGTAAATATTCTATAATTTTATATTAATTTTGAATAAACCTCAACGGAACACATCATGAATCTTATAAAAGTTGAAAATAAATATAGTTAAACAATGATTTGTGAGTAAACAGCTTAATTTTATTCGTTAAATAGTCCTAACAAATGCCACTCTTGATTTCTAAATTCTCTAGATAAATTCACGACTCACTTCGTGAGTCGTGAATTTATCGTTAATTTGGAAATCACTCGTGGCATTACTTATGATAAAATCCGTTGGTAATTTTTAGTGAATACTGCTCACATAGTTCTATTATTCTTTCACCGTTATCGTTTATTTACGCCTCTCCACTTCACTTCCAGTCCTGGTACAAATTAATATCTCCCATCATAATAATTTATCATACGTTCTCAATTTCGTTTATTACATTACTCAGATTTCCATAAAACTCATATTTTTTAGTAGGTGATTCATCCTGGCGTAATCCATGTACTCTTAGAATGGTAACTTTTTTTTAAAAAATTAGTTTTTTTTCGTCCGGCTTTAAATATGCAGGCTTTTTAGCATTTTTTGTGACGAACAGGGAGCTGGTCTGATGCATCAACCCCCAACCTTGAAGACCAGGTGATTTTTGGTCATGGTTTTCATCCTCTAGCCTTTATCAAACCAATGGTGAACTGAAAGGCAGCTGTATCTGTACCCAGATCAGGGGATCTCACAGGGTACTATCAGCCGGGCGTACTGAACTCTGATTTTTAACGAGATTGTTACTCCTCCCCCTCAACCTTTTCGAACCTGACTTGGGACAGGCTTGGCGAGCTTAATAATAATAATAATAATAATAATAATAATAATAATAATAATAATAATAATAATAATAATAATAATGACAATGACAATGACAATGACAATAGCAATAACAATAGCAATTAAAAAATATGTACAGCAAAAAGTACTAATATGAAAATATCTGTTAGCAATATAAAATTTATGGGAATGTGCAGAAAAATTTTAATGGGGATTGAAATTGAATTAGATGAAAATATTATTGAACCAAATATCGAAATTTAATTTTCTTGGACACTTCATTTCTAAATCAAAATATAATTTCGAGATCAATTTGCAGAAATATAATAAGATAAATGAATTCATTAAACGACAGTTTGGGAAACAAATGTCCATAGAAACTAAATTGAAATTACACAATACAACATCAAAAGCCTCCCTAAAATATCCATCCATCCATCCATCCATAGTAATTCTGCCCGAAGGCAGGTCTTTCACTGCAATCATATTATTTTCATGCTATGCTTGCAGCTTTAATAGGGAATTGTAGGTGTGGTAGCTTCCCGTTGCTTTCCACACCGGTGAAGAATGATGATGATGATGGCCATATGATATCGGGGACCGTTTGGGCCTTATATTTTTCCTGACATTTGTCTTACAGGTGAGGAAAAAACACGATAAAAACATCACCCAGAAAAGTGCCCCGAACGGGGATCGAACCCGGGCCCGCTGCGTGACAAGGCAGCACGCTACCTCGAGACCACAGCGGTGGACGTGTCTCTTCGTAGTACTTAATTATTAGATTATATAGTTTAAAAACGTAAAATATATTTTTTGTCTCCAAAATGTACTACATTTCTCATAAAATATGGTTAATTTAGTACGGGGACACATTTATACTCAACTGAATTGCAAAAATAATTTTGGCCGCTTAAATCGGCAAAATACCCCACTGTGCGGCAGTGAGGCATGGACTTTGAAGGATGGAGAAGAGAGCAGGATAACGTCTAGTAAAATGAGATTCATGAGATATACAGCAGGGTTTACCAAGTGGGATTATAAACGCAATTGTGATGTCTTGAATACTGTAATGTACAATTTTTATATATCTTACACCATGTCTTAATACGTAATTGTTTATATTGGGGTTACTGTAGGGTTAATAAATTGCAGACGATATAAAACGAAGTTCATGCAGTTCTGGTTTTGATTTATATACGTTACAACGTTGTTTAGCATGGTTTGAAATAACAAGCTATTATATTCTTGTAAGCATAGTCTGAAGTAAAGTAAAAGTAATCCCACTACAGGCCTCGGGAGGCCCTTGGGGTAGTTGGAGGTTAAGGCTCCCACTTTTTCTAGACAATCGGCACTTGATGTCAGCCGGGTTGTCAGCCCTGCGTGACGGCCGCCTTTACCCCAGAACAAGCGTCTGGTACTCATTTCCGTTAGAGGCTGAGTCGACCCCAGGGCCATAGTGCCGCCAGAAGGTTTTGGTCAGTTTAAAAATCCTGACCCACCGGGACTTGAACCCTCGACCTTCCGACTTGTAGCGCAGTGCCTTAACCACTACGCTACGGCGTGCCCCCAAGCATAGTCTGAGCCTCTTGTAAATATCTTTTTTGTTTTAAAAAATGTTCAGTTTTATTTATATATTCTCCAATCATAAACATGCCAAGAACAAAATAATGTAAGGTTTGCAGGTCGATTATTTTCATCCATGCATTATAAAATGTCTTGGCCATATCTGACATAAATACTTTCGTTTAATTTTGCTGAAATATATGGACAGAAATTGTTCATATGTTTTATTAGACCATATAAAAGCACATGGAAATCCTTGATGTAATTCATTCACCATCAACAAGTTTGTAAGTTCAGAACCATAAGAATTTACTCTAAACATATGCAGCCATTACCAAAGTTGTAAATAAAAATAGCTTTTGGTCCTCAGTCACAATAATTTGTTACGACCCAGATTATCATAGGTCATAAAGTAGCGTCCCATCAGGGAAAAATGGTTCAATATTTTAATTGGCCTTGGCCCGAGCGGTAGGCCTTCGACCGTGGCAGTGAAAAGGCTAACGGGAACATCATTTTGTACATAGAAACATATAAAACCATAAAACAAAACATATTTATTATAAATGTCAACATTACATAAACATATTCAATAATAAAACAGTTATAAACATCTTGGGCAAGGAAGCTAGAATCGCCATATTGAATCGCGTCGAATTTTATTTAAATCTTAATATTTCCATGAGAGAGTTCAACTAAGTCAACTGTCGATTATTAATTTCAACTTTACTATTTAATTCGACCCTTTGGTTTTCTTATTTGCTAATGCATGGTTATTAACTTCTTCTTCTTCTTCCGTTTGCAGTATTAACAGTTAACCAAATTAATCTAATGTTTTTAGTGTTTCTTTGAACTTTGAAGTTAAATTGATCCACCATAGAGATTTAAAAACTTATACTTACACATGTAGAGGATTCATGGCCCGTCCCAAAGGAACCTGTAGCGTATACTTCAGTCCCTGCCTCTAGTCTCACCTTTTGCTACACTGTATCAGTATATATGTGATTTTTCCAACTTTCCTATTTTCAAAATTTGTGGAAATCCCAATTTCACTTTCTAAACTGTCCCTAATTCTGGGATTTTCTTATCGTTTCTTAACTTTCACCTAATGTAATACAAGTTTACTTTACCTATGTAGCTCAATTTCCCCAACTTTTATCTAATGTGGACATCTCTGGTCTATCTGTCAAAACATGTTGATCTTTTTTAAATTACATCCTGGTGAGTTGTGACATGGTTTTGGTCCAGGATACTTTATTATAAAATATTATAAAATTCACTCGTTTATTTATTTTATATATTTTGGTATGGATTTTAGGTACGACTAATGTGTATTTAAATGTGATTATAAAAAGTATAGTGTAACCTGCCTCGTTTGACACTCAAACATCTGTTAATTGCAGTTCTCAGGACAAATAGATTGTCCGCCGTCCTGAAGCCTTCCCTGAACCCGGCTTGGTATCGTGAAATTTTATTATTTTCATTTATCCAATTTTTTAGCCTGTTATATAGCACTGTGCAATAAATTTTTCCAAACACCGGCAGAAGAGAGACACCGCGGTAATTGTCCGGATTGTTAACTCCACCCTTACCCTTGTAAATAGGATGCAGTATTGATGTGGACCATTCATCTGGATAGCTTCCTTTTTCATAAATTTTGTTAAAAATACCTACTATGTATCCTGTCCATTTATCAATTTTCAAGGCTTCTTTATAGAACTCGGCTGGTATACCGTCTAGACCAGGAGCTTTTCCATTTTTCATGGATCGAATCGTATCCCTCACCTCTAGTTTTGTTATCTCCGAGTCTAGCATTGGTACGTCTTGACCAACTAATAATAGCCGCGGTCCCTCCCAATTCCCCCATCCTGTAAACACCCTTTCGAAATGAAGTACCCAAGTTTCTGGCAAAATTTGATTTACTTTTTTACGATATTTAATTTCCCTAATTACTTTCCAAATTTTGGTAACATCCCGTTCCTTCATAGCCTGATTAATTCTCTCCAAGATTTTTCCCTCCCAATTCTCCCTGGTTCTAGCCGTTATCTCTTTATATCGTCTCCTCATCTCTATGTACACCCGCCGATTGAAGTCGCCACCCTCCTTTCTGAACCTCACTAAAGCCCTCTCCGCTCGTCTTTTTCCTTCCCTACATGCATTATCGTACCAGCCTTCATATCGTTTTTGCCCTGATTTTCCTCTAATCTGCATATTTTCCCCCCTTCCCACATTAGTAATCTTAATTTTTTCACCTCTTCCTCCACATCGCCTAATACCTCCGGTGTCGAAGACTCTAGTTTGTTAAGTAGTTCCTGTGTCTTATCCTCTCTCCAACAGAACCGCCTAACAGTTCTAATGTCTCCCCTCCTTCCCGTATTCCAGCTCCCCACTTCCTTTCCCTCTTCTTCAAATTCTAATTGGATTTCGATAGGTGAGTGATGCGATTCGATTCTGTCCGCTAATTTAAATGCTGCAATCCTAGAAATAAGATTCTGTGAGCTGAGCATATAGTCTATGACACTTCCTCCATTACCGTTTATGAACGTAAGTTCCCCTTCAATATCTTCCCCGTATTTTCCGTTTAGCATTTCTAGGTTATGAATGTCGCAAAACGTCAGAAGTTCTCTCCCATACGTATTAATAACCCTATCCTTACTCGCCCGAAATCCCTTTCTTAAATCTTCCTCTCCTTCTTCCGTCCCTAAAGTTATATTTTCTCTCCCAGTTCTACCATTAAAGTCCCCCATTATAAGAGTATCTGTATCCGGGAATTTATGTCCGAGTTCTATCATTGTATCTCCCAGGTCATCAAAAAAGGTAGATATAGCGCAGAAAATATCGCTCACCCTGCAGACGGAACTGAAACTTTCGTGGGGAAGGGAGAAATATATTGACTCTTTGGATGGGGATGATAAAAGTGCTATTGCATGGTTTCATTTGGGGGGATGGATGGCCCATAATTTAACAAATGAGGAAGGCATTAAACTATGCCCACTATGCGATGACCATGAAAACTGGCAGCATATTATAGCATTCTGTAGAGAGACAGAACAACTTAGATTACAGATGCTGCCGGAGAGATTTCTCAGGTCGGATCGAGGGAGAGTGGCGTGTTGGGATCTTTTAGGACGGATCGAGAGTGAATCAAAAACATGCAAATTTTTGGGTACAGTAAGAAAATTGAGATATAACAAAATTGTAGATTAAGGATATATGTATTAACAATAAGAAGAATCTCAATATGGTCTTTGTTTTCGATCTTTAATCATGTTATATAATAAGTAGGTCTGATAAGTTGAATAGTCTGATAGTGTACTTAATGTCTGCGGGGACGGGGGGAGGGGGGTATGAGCGTGCGGTGTGTATATGTGTGGGGGTGTGTGGGTGTATGTGTGTGTGCTTTTTTTTCTAATTTGTTTTGTAGCATTTTTTTTTAATATTAACGTACGGAATGTGGATGAATGTAGATATGTATTATTTTGATTTAGTGCAGACATAGATTTTACTTATATGTAGCCTGTTACTGTTTTTTGATACAGGTGTATTTGTAGGTATTTGTTTATATTATTAGTTTTATTTTTTATTCATGGAAAAATAATGCACGTACGGCCAAGCAGGCCCGTGCGCAATGTAAATGCATATGTATTTTCTTTATTCTGAAAAAAAGGCAATAAATTCCATATTCTATTCTATTCTATTCTAATGTGATTGTTTATTTCCTATCTTCCGGTATAATAATTTAGTATATTGCATTTATAGTTTTCTTTATGTGATTATTAAATAATAGTTTTTATTATCATGTTCTTTATAAATATGGTCTATATCGTTACATAATTAAACAAAAAAAATATAATTTTCAAATTCGGGATATGTCTCATATAATTGACCTAGAGGCTTGTAGAATACTTCACTATCATTCTCATTTACAAATGAATGCGTACTAATGGCATTATTATGTTGAATACCTCAAAAAGAGGTCAAGTTAACACATCTTTGAATGTTATTTAGACCTTTCTTGTTATTAAGTCATACATTTTTAGTCCTGTTTCAATATTCACAGAATTCCTTACCGTACTTAACGTAAAAGGCATTCTCATAGATCTTACTTGCTAGAATAGTTTATTCCTGTGTTGTAAAATTCAAGTGGCTCAATTCAGGTTCATGACCTACGTGAGTTTCAATATACCGGTACTCAATTTAACTTTTCCATTTTCAAAAGTAGAAACAGTCATACATAATGGACAATTTTTTCCATTTTTTTAATACTTGGATCTTCAAATTTCTTTCGACTTTTCCCCTTGCTCTATAAATACCGTTATGATAACAGGAAATGTCAGCTCTTTTTCTATTACTGGTTTTTGTTGCAAAATGTTTGATATATATATATATATATATATATATATAAAGTTCATCGCCGGTGACCTCTCAGGTCACCACGTGTGATTTTTATCTGTGGGGTTACGTAAAAGATCGTGTTTTTTATCCCCCTATGCCTGACACTCTTGAAAATCTGCGACATCAAATTGTTGAAGCTGTGAATTCGACAAATAGAGACTAGCTGATTCGTGTGTGGCAAGAAATGAACCATCGATTTGATATTTAACGTGTAACACATGGTGCTCATAATGCATGAAAATAGTAAAATTTGAAATTTCCTCTTTCAAGTAACGTTGGAATTTTGTATCTATTTTTTGTAGTTTGGAAGAAATAAATGTTTGAAATCTATTCCTTCGTTAGATGATCTTACCAATCAACGTGCTGCAACTAACACCGGCCTAACTATCGCAAGACAAATACATTAATTTGAGGCATTATATAAGAAACAAAAACCAATGCTTCTACACACCAAATCACTCGATAAGAACAAGGTGGTATACAACATATCTAGCCGAACTCTAGAGCCTGCTGCTATCTCTGCCTTAGCCAAAGGATTTAATTTTGCCGTCACCCCAACTCATATTCCAGTGGAGAAAATCATTACGACTGTTGAAATGTCTCTTGGCCAACTACCCAACAATGAAGCAGAAATCATGCGACAAGAAGCTTGTGGTATACATAGAAAATCAATTCGTCCTAGAAAGAATATGTCATCAGAAGAAATCAGAGCACTAAAGAACCTTCGTGACAGTACTGACATAATTATTTTACCAGCTGACAAAGGAAATGCCACCGTTGTGATGAATTGGGCCAACTACAATATGAAGATGGCAGCCTTTTAAATTCTGAAGCCTACAAACCCCACCCCAGAGATCCTACGACGTACTTGGAGAAAACAACGAAGAAGAAGAAGATACTCGATGCACCTATAGATGAAGAGTTGAAGAGGCGGCTAATACCTCCTTTCCTTTTGAGGGCCTCTCCACTTTTCAGCGGTTACCCTGTATTCCCATTCGCCATTCTTGCCGATCACGCCATTCATCCTCCTCCAGACCTCGGTCGTTCATCAATCTATGGATCTCTCTTCTCCAAGTTGTTCTTGGCCTGCCCCGTTTCCTTCTACCAGAAGGTGACCATTCCATAAGAGTTTTGGGCCACCTATCATCCTCCATTCTCCTGACATGGCCATACCACTGAAGAGCTCGTCTTTCGATCCTTTCCACCACTGTCTCCATATCCATTATCTGCCTCACTTCTTCATTTCTTCTTCTTTCCAACCTGGACACCCTGGCACTGCGTCTTATTCCATCCATCTCCACTGAAAATATCTTAGTTTTTTGTCCCTCTACCAAAGTCCATCCCTCAGCACCATAAGTCATTATGCTTTCCACAACAGACTTCAAAATCCTCTTCTTCGTGTGGTTTGACATGGTCCTACTCCACAGTACTCCATTCAACATTTTTATGGCTCTTCGTGCTTGTACTAACCTGCTATTTACTTCAGCTTTACAACTCCCTGATTCATCAATAAGTGATCCCAAATATTTAAATTTTTTAATAGCTCTAATAATTCCTTGGGATAGGGATATATCTCGTCCACTTCCTCCTACTACAAGATATTCAGTTTTTTCCATGTTTACTCTTAATCCTCCTATTTCAAAAGCATTTAGAAATGTTCTCATCATGTATTTCACATCCTCACAACTCTGAGCTATCAACACTTGATCGTCTGCAAATAATAAGGAATGTATTGTGCCACCTTGAACTGGTACTCCCATGCCTCCACAATATCGATTCCACTGCTCCAATATATGCTGGATGTATATTTTGAACAGAGTAGGGGACATACTACAGCCCTGTCGCAGGCCTTTAGTAGTTCTGAATGGAGAGGATATCATCTTACCCACTTTAACCGAAGCCTGACACTGCTGGTACAACCGTCGGACAAGTGAAATCGTTGGTAAATCGATACCAACATCAACCATTGCATCCCAAAGTTGGTTGATTGGCACTGAGTCATAGGTCTTTTCTAAATCAACAAATATCAAATGAATTTCCTGGCCCTTGGCATGTTATTTTTCTGTTATCTGTCGCAGACTAAAAATGTGATCCATGCATGATTTCCCTCTGGTAAATCCTGCTTAGTCTTCCAACATTCTTCCTACGATAGTGTGTGTTCAAGTCTGTTTGTGATGATACTGCTAAAAATTCTACTCATGGATGACATCACACTGATTCCTCTGTAATTTCCAGGGTCTTTATGATTTCCCTTTTTATGAATAGATGTTGTATATGACATACACCAATCCTTTGGTATTTCATCACCCTCCAAAATCTGATTAAATATTTTACAGAAAAGTCTTTTTAATAAGGGGGTCCATATTTCCATAATTCTGTCATTATTCCACTGGATCCACTGGCTTTACCATTCTTTGCTTTTTTCAGTGCCTGATTTATTTCTTCCTCTAAAATAGGTTCCATACGTGACGATATATTGTCCCTATACTCCAAATTTTCACATTTTTGTCCCTTCCTTTTCTCAACAAGCAGATTTTTAAAGTGCTTCTCCCATTGTTCCATATTCACAAGATTTAAGGCTGGTGATGGATTATTAACTGCCCTCATCGTCCTTATAACTCTCCATGCCTCTGCAGATCTTCTGTATCCTAATGAATGATCGATTTCAGCACATACTTTTTCCCATGATTCTTCTTTACATTTTATTATAACCTTCTTTACATTTCTCTTGCATTCTCTATACTTCTGTAGGTCGTCTTCACTCTTAGAGCTCAACCACTTATAGTACAATTTCTTTTTTCATTAATAATTTCCAGTGCTTCCATAGTCATCCATTCTCAACTTCCTCCACTTTTCCTCTCCCTTCCCAACACTTCCTCAACTACTCCATTAACACAATGTTTTAAAAAATCATAAAGGCCTTCAGCATTCAAATCCTCCTCTACTACTTTCAGTCTATTGTTCAGCCTTTCCTGATATAGATAGCGGAACACTATCTTCCTGTAATAGATGCACCAAATATCATCTATAATAGTAATTTCTTTATTTTTCTGAGTTGTAGTTGTTTTTAATTTAGTTTTCATTGGGAACGCAATTTGTGATACAACAATATGATGATCCGATCCACATTCTATCTTCATCCGTACTCTAACATCTTGTACTTTAATCAATCGTTGCTGTCTTACTATTACGTAGTCTATAATAGACTTCAAATTCCTGGAGTAGTTTACCCAGGTATATTTATGTATATCCTTGTGTTTAAAATTTGTATTCATGATAACACATTCCTGCTCCTTACAGAATTCAATCAACCTCCTGCCATTATAATTTTTTGTATCTTCTCCCCAGGCTCCAACAATGTTACTATTAATTTTTCTACCGACACTTCCATTAATATCTCCCATTAGCAGGAGCTCATGTCCATTCACACAATCATCAATTACTTCTCTCAAATCTTCATAAAAAGCCCTTTTCTCATCAACTGAAGCATCATTGTTGGGGGCATATACCCCTATTACTTCCACAGTAGTTTCATGAATACGTATAGTTATCTTAATTATCCTGTCACTTATTTCTTTCCAATTAACTATTCCAGATTTCCATTTCCTCTTTATGAGGATAGCCACTTCTGATTTTTGCTCTCTCTGATTTTGGCACTCCACTCCAGAAATGTATATAATCCCCGACCACTTCTTGTCCTTGTCCTTTCTTTTTTGTCTCATTTAAAACTACTATATCCATGTCCAGAGTATCTAGTTCTTTAGCTATTTCTACTAGTTTTCCACTTATTCCTTGTATATTCCAAGTTCCGCATACCAAAGTCCGTTTACGTAGCCAAAGTCGATGCCTATTAATCCGTCCGGCTAATTTCTTGGGAAACGTAGCAAGCTTTGTTTTATAGGATCTGGGTGCTAGCCCTCTGCCTCACCCCCAACCTGGAGGACCAGGTAATTTGTAATCGAGGATGTCTTCCCCTAGCCTTTGGATGACCAACTCCCATCCTGCAAGGCAGCAGCTCCCTATCCTGAGGTAATCTCTTCTGCCTTCTTCGCCGTTGAGATTCCAAACTCTTCATCCGCCTAAGAAGCCATTGGATATCCTCTTCTGGAGTGCATCTTCGTCTGACCTCTCTCCTTTGACCTGTCCGGCATGGGAAACCCTATAAGTAGCTACGCTACCGCCGGCATAGCTCTCAGGGTCATCGAGGTACTCAAACCCCACCACCAACTATAAGGTCTTGCACTCCCTAGGTGGGGCGGCTAATACCATGAGAGAAATATTCACTTTGCCCAAAAATCGACTGCCTTCCTATTATTCACAAAGCTCATGTTCCTATTCGACCTACCGTCAGCTCCATTGGCTCACCACTGCACAACACAGCTAAATATTTAGCTAAATACTTTCAACCATACGCAGAAGAAGCCGATTCTTATCTGAGAAATGCTTAACATTTCCTACAACATCTTCAGAATCAAGATATCCAAACTGACAATCTTCTAGTAAGCTTTGACGTTGTTTCTCTGTTCACTCAAGTACCTGCCACGAAGCAATAAAATACATAAATTCAGATATCAAGCCACCAGACTATATCATTGAGTTGACTCGGCATTGTTTAAATAACACATACTTAAGGTACAAACCCAGATGTACGAACAAATACAAGGAGCACCAATGGGATCGCCTCTTTCGCCTGTTATCTCTAATTTATTTATGACTTGTTTAGAAAATAAGGCTATTGAATCTTCAACACTTAAGCCAAAACTATGGTTGAGATGCGTTGATGATATTTTTGTAATCTGGCCGCACGGTAGATCTGCTCTCAACGAATTCCTGACACACTTAAACAGCCAACATGATCAGATTAAATTCACTATGGAAGTTAAACAAGAACAGCGACTACCATTTCTAGATGTACTTGTGATAAGAAGGCCTGAAAAAAGACTTGCACACACAGTATACCGGAAATCTACTCATACTGATATATATCTGAACGCCGCATCACAACCATCACCCGGCACAAGTAACTTCAGTAATCAACACTCTCGTCATCCGATCACTGCGACTTACAGACCAAGATCATCTTCATGAAGAAGAAAAACAACTGAAACAGACACTTCTAGCAAATGGCTATCCCGAACATGCAGTGAAAAGAGTGTTTAAACGAGCAAGAAACGCACCAAGCACATCGGAGAAGAAAGAGCAGACCTTACGCAGAAGAAGCCGATTCTTATCTGAAGAATGCTGAACATTTCCTACATATTCAGAATCAAGAAATCCAAACTGACGATCTTACCGTATGTGCAAGGCACTACGGATAAAATAAAGCGAGTACTATAAAAACATTAGAATAAAACTGCATTTCATTCGGAAAACACCATCTCCAACTTACTCAGGTGTGCTAAAGATAAAATACCTCTAGAATTACAAGACATCTACGAGATCCCTTGCACCTCATGTGAACAAACATATGTAGGACGTACCAACGCGAATTTCTTGCCGAAAACAAGAACGTAAGGCTGCAATAAATCATCAAGAACCTAATTCAACTCTTCTGCAACATATGAAACAGAGGAGTCACAGGATCGACCTCACAGGATTTAGAACGTTGGCTAAAATAGATAATGAAAATCAAAAATCTGCAGAGAAGCAATAGAAATTGAGAAAATACTGTACATTATATGAACACCCGAGATGATGCCCAAAGATTACCATCTACATGGAAAATTGCTCTCGCTGCCCACGATGTCATCCCCAGAACAGCGTAGAAGATATGAAGAAATACATGGTTAGGAAACATGGAGAGTAGTCGTCGCTTGGATGGGTGTACAGCTTTCGAAACGGACCACAGTGAAAACTGAAGGTGTTTAACTACATAAGACCTAAACCTTGGATGGGTGCATGGCTTCGGAAACGGACTACAGTCAAAACTCTATGTGTTTAATTATATAAGACCTAAACCTTGGATGGGTATAAATCAAACAACTTATAAAAAATTCATAAGCTGACACACGGTCACGCATACCCTTCGGTTCCATACTGGGAATGACCGCATTACAGGAATCGCTTATCTAACACATAGTCTAATTACACTCAAAATATAATATTAAATTTAACTAATCTAATTAATATACCTTATTGCAGGAGCCATTATATTATAAAATAGGAGCACATATAATGCTGCGTACCCCTAAGCCATGGTTACTAAAAGCGAATATATATCATATTACTATACTAACTAGAGTGGTAACATACTAACTTAATTATATTATTATGCCGGGGCTAGTGTCAGTAAGACAGGAACCCGGGCTGGTGATTACTTATAAGAGAGAAAGTTGTAGCCGCATTCAATATATTCCCATTCAAAAATAATTAATCGGCGTACGGCTTCTCAAACGGATCACAGTGAAAACTCAACGTGTTTGATTATATAAGACCTAAACCTGTGACGAACCTATCATTCCTTGATAATGGCATGTGGAATCACGCCGAAACGTCAGAAACAGTGGCCAGAGGCCGAACTTGAATCAATGACGCTTAAAACCCAAGAAAACTTCCTTAATCACACACATATATATATTACACTAGCCAATACCCGCGTGCGCTGCTACACCTACAGTAAATGAATTAAGTGTGTTTTTATGTTTAGTTAAATAAGTAAAAGTAAAATTAAGTATAAGTTTATATCGTAATTATCAGTTTAGCGGTTGTTTGGTCGGGTTAGAGATAAATTGGCCGATTTACGGGTAATTCGATCGTTTAAGTTGTAGATTCGTCGGTTTAAGGGCAATTTTATCGTTTTAGAGTTAGCTTGATCGGTTTACGGGTATTTCTAATTTTAGAGATAGTTTAATCGGTTTAGTGGTCGTTTTTGTCATTATAAAGGTAATTCGATTAGCTACTGGTAATTTGGTCGTTCTAGGGATAATTCCATCGGTATATGGGTAGTTTGGTCGGATCGGTTGGAGTTTCTAGATTGTTTCTGGGTTAGGTTAGGTATCGGTTAGGTTAGGTATCTGTCAGATTAGGTCAGGTCAGGTTCGGTTAGATTAGGTTGGATTAGGTTTATTTAGATACGCTTCGGTTAGGTTAGGACGGTTGGGTTAGACTCGGTAGGGTTAGGTTTTGTTAGAATATGCTCCATGTTTTATACTCCATGTTTGTATACTCTAACGTTTCTGATCCACAGGAGGCCTTGGATCTCTCTAATTTATTCTGATTCAATACTATTAATTCATCTTTAATAAGTGAAAATATTTCTGAATTGTAAGTAAGCTCACAATTCACAGAAAACAATAATAAAACACGTATTAAATTAAGTACAATACTGGAGTGGAGTCTTTATCTAACATCTGCTTACACACGTAAATCAAATATGGCGGAAAATATTTTCGCCAATTCCTACCACGTTATTCTGCGAAGAAGAAGCCAACAGAGAGTGCAAAATATGTGTAGACACAAAAAAATATATAAAATCTTAGGAACGAACTAAAATCTGCCATGAGATTATCAAAATAATACAAAATGATATATATGGTAACCCAAGTGACATAACGCCTAGGCATAACCTTCAAAATGATGAAATGTGGAATAAAGTAATTACAAAGCATCATGGAAAAATAAATGCTCCAACAAAAGATCTAGTAAATTGTGGATGACCAATACCTGTTCTCACAAATAGATTTTCAGTTCTGCAATCCCTAGAAGAAAATTCCACAAGTTGTTGACTTCAAAAAAAAAAAAAAATGAAAAAGTGAATATTCAACGAAAAAGGAAAAACAAGGTAGTGATGATTAGCGACAGTCACTCTAGAGGATGTTCAGCGAACTTGAAATGTCACCTCAAAGATTCACGCCAGTTTATAGGCTATGTGGATCCTGGAGCACCTTTAGACAAAATTACAAAATCAGCAAAAGAAGACATACAAGAATTAAATAAACATGATATAATTGTGGTAGTTGGAGGGAGCAATGATATCATTAAAAACACCAGTAGAGGTATCCATAACCTAACTAAGTTTGCGAGCAAATGTCAACACACAAATGTAATTATAATCAGTGCACCACACAGGCATGACTTAGCTCAATGGTCATGTATCAACAATGAAGTGAATAACTTCAACAATAAACTAAACAAAAGACTAATGACATTCAAAAAACACTAAACTGATGAATATTAACACAAGAAGGGACTATTACACCAAGCATGGTCAAGGGATGTTGGAAAAGACGAAATGGCATCAAAATTGGCTGAACTAATCAAAGAACTTGAACTAAAAACGATGATCTAATTGTTCTCAAATGGGGAGAAAAAATCTAGAGAAGGAGAAAAGAGGAATCAGAGAGTCACAAAAGTATCATCATTAGCCTGCCAGAGTTCGATCAAGATACAGAAAGTTTGAAAAGATCAACACGAACAATAAAGACTTTTGTACATATGCAAGATTTTTATGCAACAACACAAGGAGACAGAAAAAAGAAACTATTGATATTGCATCACTTTGACCTCCAACAGGAATTTTACCTTTTAATCATCTTAATTGAAATCATTTGTACAGTGTAAATATTGTTTGAATGTGAACTTTATTTCTGTCATGAAAACACAAAATCCAGTATGTGATAAATATTATAATATATAAAATTGAGGAGCTCAGTGCCAGAGGAGCTATCCCACACATGTTCAAAAAATGACATTTAGTGTTTTTGGACAGCTGCTGCCATCTCCCTTTTACTATAGAAATCTTAATAATATGACTGCACAATTGTGCAATCTACATTCATTTTTAGAAACTATTTCCTTTTGCCCAGTAAACATTTTTCTGCCAGAGGGAGCTATCCCTCACTAGAAAGTTGTCTGCTATATAAATAAATATAACCGGTGGGGTTGTACAAGACCAGCTTTTTACTTACGCGACTTATGCCATTTTTGATGTAATTTAAAATATTACGAAGTGTTGATGATACCATTTAACTCTGGGATTTAACCATCGTGAAAATATTGAAACCTATCATGAAATGAAGTAGTGGAATTTGATTTTACGTTCTAACCGTCAGACATGTTGAATGTTCCATAGAATAACAAATATGGAGAGGTCATTTATGTTACGCCTTAAATCAGATTTAAAATGCAAGGAAACTAAAAGCTAACCAAACATAAATCAATGAATGGAAACTAAATCAATTACTCTAACGTAGGTGAATTCCAGGGAACGTCCTTTTTATTATTTTACGCGTTAAATATGTAACAATGTGGTTTACACATTGTGGTCATATGTGTTTATCGCTGTTCATCGGTGGTATATCTGTGGTCATCGGTGGTGTATCTGTGGTCATCGGTGCTCATCGTTGGTATATCGCTGGTTAGAAGCAAGGACTGTTGTAAACTTCGTGGTCATGACAGGAAATAGTTCCACGACTGTTGTAACCTTCGTGGTCATGACAGGAAATAGTCCCGCTTTATTTTCGTATTTACGAGGAAATAAAGATATGATAATAACTTTCCCAGATTGAAAAACGTTAAATACAGTATTTTCTTAATATGTATGCCTATTATGTACTGTTAAAGTGCATAAATAAAAAGGCACTGTTCTCCCACGGGGCCATATAACCAAATGTATAGAACCTTTAATAATTAAATCTTATGTTTAAACTATAAAAGGTTACATATTTTGCTACTTCTATATTCAGATACAAATATTTAAACCTAAGCATATTTAACAAACATGTAAAAATATTAACTATATTATGTTAAAGAAAGTTGGAATTTCAGGCATTGTAATACAGTTGGTCATTCTGTACACGTTCTGTACATGGATAATGGAGGTTAACAGTATAGCTACTAATGGAAAGAAACGAAAATGCAGGCAAAAATCATGGGGAAAATTGTTGCTAAATGAAAAAGAAATAGTGGTGAGGAATATAAAAGTTATTCAACAAAGAAACATATTCCTGCTCGAAAACAAGGAGCAGGTTGCATGTGTAGTAACCATTTCGCCAGTTCTAACCTCACCTGGTGCAGTTATTCATCATTAAATCAGAATACTAAAGAAGAATTCTTTCTGAAATGTTATAGTTTGGGTAGTTATGATATTCAGCATTTCTGTTTGGATTAATACATCGAAGGGCGAGCACCTGTGATTATAAAGGTGACCGTAATGACGAATCAGTGTCCAAACGTAAATACTCTTTTCAGTGTTTACTTAAATTAGTCAATGGCGAATCGAAAAGGGTGTGTATGAAAGCTTTTTGTGACATTTTTGGGATTTCAAAGAAAAGACTCTACTGCCAGGAGTGACAGGAAGTTAAATCAAAATGGGAGTGATGATGAAGCGAACTCTGAAACTGAAGCACATGATAACTTGGGAATGTCTCACCTTGACCAGAGAGGTAAATGTGGTAATGTCCATATTAAAACAAGTGATATTATGTTGAAATCTGTTAGGGATCATATAAATAAGTATCCTAAATACAGAAGTCATTATTCTCGCCATGACAATCCAAATAAAGTCTATATAAACACTGTTCATTCTGTTGCTGAAATGTATTGTATAGGGATGTGAAGATAAAGAAGTACCTCCTGCTACACAATACATATACTCTAGAGTATTTAATACAGGGTTCAACATAGCATGTAAACTACCTCTTTCTGATACATGCATAACATGTGGTAGTTGGATAGCTTCAGAAATTGAAGAAATTCCGGCTGTGGCGTATAAACCGTCGCACACAATTTTCCATGTAATATTCTTATGCCACTGATGCACTAAACACTTTTCAACCATTTATAATAACGTTTGGCGCTATTTTAAACATTTTGGAACCATTTTATAAACATTTCTTACGATTTTTAAATATTTCTAAATTATGCGAATATTGTACATCGAGTTCTACAGGTGCTGAAATGCTTCATGTAACATCCGCTAGGAGACTCTCACATTGCAGTTACCAACATTTGAAAATAATTTGAAACCATATTTAGTGTTAGTGTACATAAAATTAGTTTATGGTTTGTTAAATAATATGCATGTAAATTGTTTTGTTAGGTCAGGAAATGGGTAGTTAGTTTACGTCCATTTTTTTTTTTTTTGCATTTGGTAATAAATAATATGCATGTAAACTGTTTTGTTAGGTTAGGAAATGGGAAGTTAGTTTATGTCCATTTTTTTTCTGCATTTGGAAATAAATAATATGCATGTAAACTTGTTTTGTTAGGTTAGGAAATGGGAAGTTAGTTTACGTCCATTTTTTTAGCGTTTGAGAATTTATTCCCAAAGTAGGTGATGCCGACTTCAGAGCCATCTACTGGAAGCTACATTAACCATTACAGCAACTCCTGCAGCTCGTGCATGCACACTGCGATTCTATAGAACTTAGAAGAATTCGTGTGCGATGGTTTGTACACCTTATCCAAAATCGCTTTGGAAGTCAGAGTGCACCAATCTAGAGCTGATCATGCTTATTCATTACTTAAGCAATTTAAAGCAGGAACATTAAATGAAGACTGTGACTACTGTTTGATAACATACGACTTGAAACAAGCTCTGCCCACACCAACTGCTACACAGAATCAATGTTTTATCTTAGGCAACTGTGGGTGTACAATCTTGGGATACATATATGTAACACAGACAATGCATTTATTAGTATGTGGCCAGAAAATACAGCTTCTAGAGGATCATCTGAAGTGGCATCTTGCTTATACAATGTACTGAAAGATCCAGTTAATACACTTCATAAACGGAGGCTGTGATTCCTGCTCGGGACAAAACAAGAATAATACTATCTTTAACTTGTATTATGCCCTTATGTCCATGGGTATATATGATTAGATTCATTATTTTTTGGTACCAGGACATACCTTTCTACCCAGTGACAGAGATTTTGGGGTTGTGGAGAAGAAGATAAGACACACAAGCCATATTTATACGCCAGATCAGTGGTATGAACTTGTCAGGGAATCTCAGATTAAAAATCCATATTCGATCATTGAAATGAAGAAGGAAGATTTTAAAAACTACCAGTTTCTAAATTCAAAAATCAGTAAAAGTAAATCCAATGATGATTTCAAACACTTTCATGTTAGGAAATTTTCCACTTTGAAAGTAACAAAAGAAACTACAGCATTATTCTTTAAAGGTTCTTTCTCAGATCTGGAAGACAGTTGAGTTCTTTAAGAAGGTACCTGGAAGAAAATAAAAAAATCATAGGCAAGAAGTTGCAGAATCTTCCTTTACAGCTAGAGTGATGGCTGAGCTACTGTTACTGTATTCAGAGGGTAAGAACATTGCTCCGCTGAAACTACAAGATCTACAGTCCATCAGAATGTACACTTTAGCAACAAAAAGAATGAGCTGCTTCAAAAAGCAGAGTCCCTCTTATGGCCCACTGCACATGCTCAAAAAGCTAAAGCTGTGATTCATGAGATAACACACTGTAAAATGTTTTAAATACATTGTATTTGGTTTTAATCGTCTTAAATAGTTAAAGAACAGTGAAGGGGACAGGTTTCTAGATATTTACGATTGTTCGACAAATGCAATATTACTCAAATTGCGATATTTCAAATAAAGTTAAACTCTCATACATAGTGCGAAAGTACAAGACAACCAATATTTATACAACTAGTATCCGGTGTTCGAATAGCGTAGATCGTTAAACCCCTTAGAAGAAGATGAAATATGTATGAAAGCCAGGGTTCGAATCCTTCAACAATTTTTTTTTATTCATTTGCATTTTCTCAAAATTCATCCTATAAGTGCTATAACATTTAATTCCTGCCATGTAATATATGTCCACTTTACACTATATTAAGTAAACTCTACAACACTATTTGGCTACCAGTATAAATTTAATTGTGTGTGCAGTACCACATTTTAATAATAATGCTATAAATTTATGTAATAGAAGATAATATAGCTTCATATATTTATGGGTTTATTTATTTATTACATGTTAGTGAGGAAAAGGTTTCACCCTTCAATTAAAATATTTAGTTTATATATGTTAAGTACAGCATAATAATAGTCCATAGATGATGGACAATAATAACAAAAATTATAATAATATTATTTTTTTATTGTCCATCATCCATAGTAATCATAATAATAATAATAATAATAATAAAAATAATAATAATAGTGAGATGTATCAAAGTATGAGAAGAATGTAATTAACTGGGGATCAAAATTAACTCAAAATGACATAAAATATAGAATTCAAAAAGGCAGATCAATAATAACAATGTTAAATGGCATTTTGTGGGATAAGAACATGTGAATGGATACCAAATTAGAAGTTTATAAATCCTTAATTCAAAGCATGCTAACATATGGTGCAGAAACTTGGCAGTGAATAAAAATTTGAGTTTAAAGCTTACGTCTAGTGAAATGGATTGTTCTAGATGCTCAACTAGGAATTCTAAACTGGAAAAAAATCGGAAATACAATCATCAAAAAATCAGAAATAAATGAAAGTCCAAAATTCAATATTAGATTTTGTTAGATACAGACACTAGAATGGTATGGTCATACATGTAGGATGCCAAAGAAAAGATTTCCCAGACAAGCTTTGGAATGGATTCCTCCTTGGAAAGAAAAGAAAGGTCCACCTAGATTTAAATGGATGGATGATGTAAGAAGAGATATGAGGAAGCTAGGTCTGGAAGAATTGGAATGTGAAGATAGAGAAGAATGGAGAAAGAAGATATAAAATATAAAAAGCTTTGGACACAGGAAGATGTTTTATTACATCGTAAACCTGTTCATAAATACATAAATAATAATAAAAATAATAATACTTCCATATAGTTAGTATTTTTTTTTAGGTATGGACAGACAGAATAATATAGAAAGCATTTTAACAATTAAAAAATTCTTACCTCATTGGGAATCGAACCTGTGATCTTACACATGCGAATCAAGCCAGTAAACACTGAGCTAAGCGTACGCTGGCTAATTGCGCTTGAAAGAATACTCTTCAAAGGAAGAAGGGAAAGTTATTGTAGCTGTACTGTGCAATTAATTTACTCGTGTGAATCGCGCGTTGGAACTTAAAATATTCAAGATCAAGAGTCAGCCCATTCTTTTTGTCGCTAAGTATACATTCCAGCTGTGTACCATACTTTTTATGATGATTTGAGAACATCAGGCAGTGCTGGATGTGGAAAACTGGCTGAAGAAATTGCATAGTTCAGGTGTTTATGTTTCATGATTTTTTAGTAATATTACACATTACATAATACAATTTATTGTAATGAACAATAAAAAAATGTTTAATATTACACTTTGTTGTATTTTCTGTGATACTTTAAAATGTGAATGAAGTATTGAACTGAAAAAATGTATACCCCAATATATCATTTTTTTCAAAAACAAATCTAATAAAACTCTCTTTTTCTCAGATTCAAATATGTGTGGGATAGCTCCCTCTGGCACTGAGCCCCTCAATTTATTTTATTCACCTAAACAAAATAAGGGTTAAATTATTTATCTCTTCGATACAAGACTTAGATCTGCTGAAATGAGAAGGTATCCTACTACATTGTAAAGAAATGAAGATATCTTAGAAGAATTACATGTGGAACCTTTAGAAAACAAAATTTCTGATCGTAAATCAAGATGAATGCAACATGTTCAAATGGAGGATCACAGAATAGCCAAACAAATGTTAAGCTATCAACCTGCAGGAAGAAGAACACCAGGACGTCCACACAAATAACTTTCGGAGGGTCTTTTATTAAGGCCAAAACAGGTCAACAAATGGCCTAAATTCATGAATGAACTTAATTTAACACATTGGTGACGGGCCACGGAGATCTCCGTGTTTAAATGGCCAGCGCTAGACGACCGATTACGGAGATTTCCGTAATTACGTTTTCTATGGCTTCCCTGCCTCTTCGCTTTTGAATGAGGCATTCAATTTTGTTTCTTCTCTTTGTGAAATAAATTTTAGTTGTTTTTGTACCCCTCTCTTCTCTTTTATGAAATTGCCAACTTTACAGAAAGAGTTGTTTATAATTTTATAACAGACGGTTGGTGAAATATGGAATTTTAGTGTGGGTATTTAGGCGATTACAGGATATGTATGTGACCTGTAAATATATGTTGCAGAGCAGAAAAATTAAAAGAAACTCTATTTTGCGTTCTGGAGCTGAATTTATATCTGTGGCATCATGTCCACCAGGATAATTATTATAATAGTGTGGCTATAGCTGAAAATTTTGCTCGAAAGAAAGGCGAGAGCTTCTGAAGCAATAAAGATTAACAGAGGGCTTCCAAAATCATTTGTGGAAGCAGGAAACAAACTGAAACAAGGAGAAAGTGTTTTTGTAGTAAGGGGGACCTTTTGCTACAAACATGGAAAGATAAAAGAGACGTAAGAATGGTTAGCACATTGCATCAGGCAACACGAGAGTGGGAGGAGTAAAGTTGTAAAAATGCCCTATTGAATACTTCAATATAACATGTAGGCCTATGTGAAGGGTGTAGACAGGGCTGACCAGTACCTATCACATTACTCCATCCTTAGAAAAATAGTGAAATGGTGCTAGAAAGTTGTATTGTGGCTTCAGAATTGTACACTCTTTAATGCTTTCAGGGTCTATAAATTTCAAAATCCTAACAGCAAAATGTCAAACAGAAGTTTTTTGCTTGAAACAGCCTTTTGTTTGGCAGGCGTGAAATTAGGAACAGATGACAGAGAAGACGAGGAAAGACAGAGAGAAAAGAAACCACTTCTAGGAGACCACCTCACGACCCACCAGTGAGGCAAAGACATTAAGAAAAATAAATTAACACCAACTGTGATTGGAAAAAAAAAATACCCTCCAAACTTTTCTGCGATTTTAGTGAACACAAGAAAAGAAACTCGCTACGTATGCTCTTTTGCACTGTGCCTTTACATAAAGCGAAATGTTTCCAACGCTATCAAACCCTTAATTTCTACTAGAAGGTCTGGTGAGAACACTAATAAAGATTTACTTATGCATTATTGTTATTGACTGTAAATATATTGATGTAAAAGCCACACTGTGCTAGCGCGGTTTAAAATTTAAAAGTCCACCCTACTGACAGAAATGTTCGGTCCAGCAGTGGTGTGGAACGCAGAGCTGTCGGTCACCAATGTGTTAATGATCAATCTGACATCTGATCATTTAACATAAAATGAGTGTGTCATTGAAGTGAATTTAAGAATTGTTATGGGATGCACATATTGAGAAAAGTTAGGCTTTAATTAATAAAATTCTTAGTTCATTTCTGAATACAACATCACCTCCTACAAAATGAATTAAACAAAGTATTGCTAGGAGGTATTAAAACTGAGAAGTTAAAAAAAAGTAAAGAGATCGTACTAAAGGCTTTAGGAGACCTTGGGTAATTGATGGTTAAGGTGTCCACCTTTCTAGAAAATTGGCATGAGATGTTAGCTGGATTTTCATTCCTGCATGATGGCTGATTTTACTCCCAGAACATATATCTGGTACTCATTCATATTAACAGATGAGTCAACTCCAGAACCATGGTGCCACCAAGGTTTAGGCCAGATTTAAAATCCTGAACCCATTGGGACTTAAACCTGCAACCTTCCAGCTTGTAGCATATTGCCTTATCCAACAATGCTATGGCATACCCCATAATGTATGAGAAGTGCAGCAGTAAAAATCATGGTTGGAAACAATACGTAGCAATGCAATTTCATGGATTTTAGTGCAAATGACTGTTTACTGTAATTTAAAGAGAACATAAAAACAAATTATTACTTTTACAGAATGTGATTAGTGAACTGAGGATCACATATGGTTTATGATCAGAACAACTAAAAAATGAATTAGAAGTAAAAATAACTAAAAGACAATATAATCATAATGTATCACTCAAAAACAACTATGACTAATGGTTAAAATCAGAAATGTCAACTTACAGGAATGTTATCTGCCAGTCACATAGACCTAGGTGCAACATAAGCTAACTATAGCTATCCTAATGCCTCTAACCAAATGAAATCTAAAGAAACAATGTAATAGGCATTTACCTCAACACACTTCTTGAAGAAAAAGATAATCATGTAGACTGTCAATATATATATATGTATTACAGTAGAAGGAAAAGACATATTGGCAGTATGAGATGTAGTTGAAGATATAATAGGTTAATCAATAATGTTCAACATAGTTTGTAACTTGTAGTCTATTCTAACATACATTTACAATCATTTGCCCTATAACAGCTAAAATTTCTGTTGCAATTTTTGGCAGAAGCAAGGATTTAGTTCACTTCATGATTTTATAGCTCTGAGTGTAGATATGGATAAAGTATTAGATTTTGATTGTCTTAAAAGGAAAGTTACTACATGAACTGTAAACAAAGTGGTTGGATGGAGTTAGAAGGAGGCAGTGAAAATGATTAATTCTTCTAGGAAGCAGATAGAGACTGTCTCATAAGTAAGTGTTTTTTAAACAAAATTTTATTTGGAATGTTATCTGACAAGAAATTAAACTATTCTTCAAAGAAGAGACCATCAGATTCTGTGTATTTGAGCCATCTTCCAATAAGGATTATCATCCTGTGATGGTACCAGACTCTAGCTTTTGATGTGAAGAAATCGAAACCCGCTTTCACAGTTTCAATATTTTCAAAATTTCACATACAAAATTAGCCATGGATGAAAACAGATTGTAAACTGAAGGCGCAAGATCAGGACAATAACCTGGGTGTGGTAGCAGTTTGATTCCTTCCAATTCCTGAATTTTTGTTAATCATTAATCTCCATCTCCCAAGATATTTACTAAAGAAAATTAACTTAATGAACATAGCTCATGAGCTATTATTAAAGTATTATGGTTGTTCGTGCAGTAAGGATTCTGTTAGGTTTGAACCCTGTGATCCTCAAAATTTCATGAATTCATTCCAGTTGAGAATGAAGATCAACATCAATTGCATGTCCAGTTCAAAATTCCAACTGACATATATTAACAACTGGCAGTTACTTCCGAGACGACCTAGTATGTTCAATATCTAGGAGATGGAGACAGTAAAATAATTCAACAAAGCTGTATCTGCAAAATCATGTGGTGAGGATATATACATAGTAAAATTAGAATGTGTAGTCACATTCACAAAAGAATGGGACAATTGATATAAGAGTGTTATAATGATATGAGAGTTATAATGGATGTGTAAATCTAAGAGACTTACAGGCACTAAAAGTGACTGACAAGCTACAAGATTATAATGACAAAGCCATGAGAGATAATATTGGTGACTTAGAAAATATGAGAAGAGCTATATGAGCAACATTTTTTCACAAAATATCAACTGATGAGAAGCCTGCTCTAGGACAGTGCCTTAAAATTCATGCTTGTTTTTCAGTTTTAAACATTTTTTTAAAACTTTGGGTTATTTAACTTCAAAACCAACAGACATGGAAGATTGATTCCTTTATTAGTTACTGTGTTATCAAATATAAAATTAACCTTTAGAAGACTTGTGGGACATATTTGTCCATATAATGTAAAGCCTTAAAGGACTTAGTGGACATATTTGTCCATTTATAACATTATTTGTTTGTAAAAGTATAAAAATTCAGAAAATGTTGCAAGGAAGTTATTTGTGGCTCTAACCTATTATTTTAGATCAAGTATTCATAAAAAATAAAATAATAAAACATGTATCTTTTCCACCCCTAATTTTGTATTTAAATTATAATGAGTTAACATGGTAAATATCTTGTTAGTATTTATTTTTAAAAAATATCTGATATGCTACTTACATTATTTAGATAATCCAGGATACCTTAGTCACTCGTTTAGAACTGTCTTTTTGTATGGTAGTCCTTGAAGCACCCCGATATACACAACCCAACGTTAATCTTTTCAATCCTGTTTACATATTATGTTACACGCTAATTTACTACACGTATCATAGGCGTCAGAGTCACTATCAGCGTATAATTCTTTCACAATTTCTTCTTCCGTAACTAATATACGTGAAGCCATTTTTTATATTTTAAAAAACGAACCACAGTCTACAGTTACTAATTCAAGACTGAATACTAGTGTGGTTAGTACAAACTGGCTAAGGGTTTGACTGCCACAGAAAAAAAAAATTTGCTGATAACTCTGTCGTCAACGAGACTGGGTACCCGTGTTTATGGTTTGAAAGCAGATTTTTCAAGGCACACGTGTTCACACTATGTCATAAAATTCGCCTTGCAACAGTACAGTTACCTTCAAATCATAAACTGAACCCGTTATAAAGTCAAACCAAAAAATATAGACCTCGCAAAATAAATTTTAACTTTTAATAATAAAATTCTCTATTGTATGTAAAAATAAAACATTTAATTGAATAATACACTCCTTTATGAATTAAATAAAAGTTATTTTATACTTATATCTCTTATAGTTAATCGTAAAAAAAATTGTTGTTAGTATGCGCGCTCTACCATCCATTTAATATCACGGACTGGGATATAAATTCCGTCCAGCAGTTCATGCGGTATTTTTAAATACCCCGGAATATAAAGGTTAATGTTTTGATTGATTTTTTTATATTTTCTTAAAAAAAAAAGTAAAATTATGGATATGTAAAAATATTCTAATTTGGCATTGTTGAAATAGGAAAGTATCTGGTTCCATTAAGGATTGTTCCTTAGCTCGAAGCTAAAGGAACATAGTTGTTCGAGTTCCCACAAGGAAATAAATTTGCTCATGGATTTTCAACCAATGTATAGGATCAATATCTGCCCAGCAAAACATTTTGGGTAGGTATAATAAGTAGTGGAATCAGTTTGAGAAAAGCATCTACAATGACTAGGGGACCCAAATGCTGATCAGATGACATTCCTATACAGGTTGAATGAGCGTCCATCTCATTGATTGAGACATATGGATATGAGGACATCAGCCAGGCTAGTAAGGCTTCTTTCTCACTATGGAGTTTGATGATAATGTACAAAGATAGAATTATAACTAAAGAGTTAAATAGAATGAGAGTTTGAACTGGGAGGTATCTATTCTATAAATGTTCTGAACAGTAAATCACTTTATAATATTTCAGGTTCATTAATTCGATTCAATGGTTTATCACTGATGTACCTAATAATTTTCATTATTGTGCCACACATGAAGATTCCTACCAGGAAAACAATGGAAGGTATGTAGTATTTAGGATCTAAAATTTAGTTCTTTGTTACAATTTATAATATGTTAAAAATTGTGTAATCTCTCAAATATGCCATGTTATAAGGTATGACAATCACTATGAGGGAAGAATTTCCTTGAAATAATTTCCTGGAAAGTATAAAAAATATGAGGTGGTGTATAAAATAATTCATTTAACGATTGTTAAATACTGTTATTTCCTACAAAATATCAATAAAATATGACATTTATCCATGCTACTTTTGAGAAGTATAGAAAGAAAGACCAAATGAGAAGGAATTAGAAATACAGAAATCCGAGAATGGCGTGATATTAGATCATTATTAGAATATATTGAACAAAGAATGTCACAGTGGTTCAGACATGCTAATTGAATGATATTATATAGACTACCAAGTAAAACCCTGGAAATGAGAATAGAATATTGGGGGTGATGTTGGGAGGACCAAGATTGAGGTAGATAGTTGTGGGAGAATCTACAGGTAAGAGGAATAAAATGGCGGTAATTGTGAACAAAAAACATTGAGAGGATAAAGATGTCATGAGGAGGCTAAGTCAGATGACCCATATGGAAAATGGAAACATTTATAGAGGTAGAATAACAGGCTATGAAATTTTGAAATATTTTATAATATTCCATAAAATTATAAAAATGTCATAATATTATGGAATCTACTTTACAATGCCCTATTATTATTTTTAAAATATTTCTGAACATGCTGTGAAATTTTTTTAATATGTTATAATTTTAAAAAATCGGCCGCGGTGGACTAGTGGTTATGTTCCTTGCCTCTGGTCCCGAGGGTCACTTGAGTTAAAACCCAGCCAGGTTGATGCATTTTTTCAGAATGGAAAAATCCAAGGAGCAAGTCCTCCGGGATGGACTTTAAGCCATGGGTCCCAATTCTGAAGATTTTCAGGCTCATAAAAGATCCTTAAGCCTGAATGAAAAGGCGTCTAAGCACAATTTACCAAATTTTCCGTCCTAGTATTACCTTGGTTTCCTAGATGTCAGTATGAGGCAGAACGCTGACCATGGACCACTCAAATGACATCTATACGAAAACAAGTGTAACTATATTAGTATGGTTCAAATTCTTCCCTTAGGGGGAGTGCGCCTAAATCTCTCTTAAGGGAAACATGGGCTTACAAGAAGAAGAAAATTTTTAAATACATAATTGAGGGATCTAGTGAGAGAGGGAGCTATGCCACAAAAAATGAAAAATCAAGCTTTTGCCTTTTTCGGTATTATATTGCCATCTTGCATCTATCCTGTGAACTAGTACCACATTGCATAGCTCCTGCTCTTTCTACAGCAGTTGTTGTAAATCTTGAATGCACCTTTATGATCGCATTGAGTGAGAGAAGGAGCTATGCCACTGATGTCTGCTACGAGAGTTGCACACATACTAACATAGAAGTGTTACAGATTGATTTATCAGTTATAAGAGAACATATTGTTTCAAAATATATTTGTTGCTTCTATATCCCTCTTATTTTACACTTATTAATCATAATTTGTATTTTGTCTCTACATTGTAATAAACATAATTATATAGGAGTTAGCAGAAGAAAGCACTCATTTGCTTATCATGTAATATCGACGACTGGAACAAAGCATAGAGTATGTTTAAAAGATTTTTCTTCTTCTTCCTTCCTTCCAAATATTAGGCCAAGGCCTGTTACGATCCTATAGAAAATTTTCCCTCCAGCATGATTTTTGTGACATATTTGTAGTGTCATTGAAAAGAGTATCAACAGCTAGAAGTGACAGGAAAGCTCTTAATGATAGTGAAGATGTAGTTAGTGATAAATAATACCAATGAACTTAATACATCACATATTGGCATGCGACATATAGATAGATGCGGAAAACATGACAATGTTAAGCACAAGATGACTGAAGCCTCGTTGGATACCGTTCGACACCATATTAAAATGTTTTCTAAATGCAGAAGCCACTATTCACGGAAAGACAAAACGCAAGTGTATATTATAAATGTGAAATCCGGGGCTGAAATGCACTGGCTCTATGAAATAGAATGCCAAGCATCAGGAATATAATATAGGCTTCAAGTTACCACATACAGACACATGCATAACTTGTGATGAGTGCAGCGCTTCTCTCAAAGACGATATTCCTTTTAATGTCAGGCTACATCAACTTCAAACTGACAAAACTTATGCTCTGTTGAGGGAATACACAAGGGATTGTTCCAGGTAATGATCGTGACACCATGTAAACACCTAAGTACTGCCAATGCCTAAAATTGCAATAGAGACATTGTTTTACCTAAGGCAGTTGTTGGTATAAAACCTTGGCTTCCATATATGCAACTCCAAATCAGGTATTATGTGCATGTGCACGGGGTTTGTCAGAAATTGCATCATGCATTGTGAAAGTGCTGAGCGACCCCTGAAATGTTCATTTTAAAAGAAAGTTGATTTTTTTTTCTCAGACTCTTGCACTGGACAAAACAAAAACAATACAGTATTTAATGTATACTATTCTCTCATTGTCAAAAGACTCTATGACTCCATTCAACATCATTTCCTTGTTCCTGGACATACCTATTTACCTAGTGACCGAGATTTTGGTACAATAGAAAAGAAAATCCGAAAAACATATCATATTTACACACCTGACCAGTGGTATCGAGTTGTAAAAACAGCCAGAAACAAAAACCTGTTTAAAGTCATTCCAATGATAACAGAAGATTTCAGGGATTTTCAGTAGCTGAACAGTAAAATAGTAAAGAGTGGTGTTATAGTAAATGATGTTTCCTTTAATATTAGGAAAATAATTGATGTGAAATTTGATAAATAACCAGGCATACTCTTCTTCAAGCACACCTGTTCTGACATAGAAGAGTGGCAAGGACTGGAACTCTTCAAGAAGATGCCAAAACCAGGAGAGACCCATCATCCTTATATGACTAAACTTCTTGTGGAAATACCACTACTCTATCCACTCTTCAGCCCTGAAGTTAAATGATCTAATGACACTAATGCCATATATTCCTCCAATTTTTCATGGTATTTACCAAAAACTGAAATCCACAGAACCATTGGACAGTGAAGATACTCCAGAAGAAATACAAAGGTGTTTGTGGTTGATATGTAAGCTGATACAACGGTATTTCATCCAGGTTAAAACTATTTGAAATGTATGTCATTTTTTGTAATTGTTGTATTAATTTATTATAGCATACAAGCTCATAATTGGTGCTATTTACATTCAAATTTATATTTTTCCTTTTGCATAGTTTACACAATAATAAGTTAAGAAGAAAAAATAACCCTTTATTGTCGTAATACAGAGCTTCAGAAAAACCAATTTATTTCCATATCTTCTCAAAGTGGCATAGCTCCCTCTCTCACCAGACCCCTCAATTAGTATTTTGTAACATGCAATGAAAATTTTAATGCAATTATTTTGTAAAATACTATAACATTTTTAAATATATAATGATATAATGAAACTACAATACAAATTACAATGTTAATTTTATAAATGCTCTTTGATATTAGTAACATGTTATAAAACCTTGAAATATAACAAGGAATTTTAAAATGTGAGCTCAAATTTTAAGAATCACTTAAAATTACATTATGTTTTATTATGTCTAATATAAATTTAACACATAATATAGAATGGATGGGGCATGCCGTAGCGTAGTGGTTAAGGCACTGAGCTACAAGCCGGAGGGTCGAGGGTTCAAGTCCCATTGGGGTCAGGATTTTTAAACTGACCCAAACCCTCTGGCGGCACTATGGCCATGGGGTCGACTCAGCCTCTAACTGAAATGAGTACCAGATGCTTATTCTGGGGTAAAGGCGGCCGTCACGCAGGGCTGACATAAAGTGCCGATTGTCTAGAAAAAGTGGGACCCTTAACCTCCTGAGGCCTGTTGTGGGATCACTTGAACTTGATATAGAATGGATATTTTTTTCTTGAGATCCAGTTTTATCTGATTTAAAAAAGAAAATTACAATAACTTAAGAATATAAGAAATACTTATTCATATGTACAAAATATGTATCTCAGTATATGAATCAGATTGAAGAAATATTATGATTATGTTGTAGGGTCGACGGGCAAGTTCCTATTGGTTGTTATGTTTACAAGTGTGTTAACATTTATCGCTCAGATGGTGATCCAGATTTTGCTTCATGCAATCTCATTGAGTAGAAACAGTAAGTTTTGCACTTAAATCATTTTATTTATAGTATCAAGTGCAAAATATATACAGTGTGTGTGTGTATATATTCGATTTATAGATGGTATAATTTTTTACTTAGTATATTTATAGAAATGAAATTATTAGAGAAAGTTTGGAAATAATTTTATTAATTAACTCATTGGCATTATTGAACTCAGAGCTTCTGACCACAAAGACATAACCTCTCCAAACATCCTTTACCTGAGCTGTATAATTCAGCTCCTTCAAATATTGGTTCCATCCATCCATACTAATTCTGCCCGAAGGCAGGTCCTTCACTGCAATCATAGAATTTTTTTCATGCTATGCTTGCAGCTTTACTAGGGAATTGTAGGTGTGGTAGCTTCCTGTTGCTTTCCACACCAGTGAAGGATGATGATGATAATGATAAGGATGATGATGATGGCCATATGATTTCGGACACCGTTTGGGCCTTAAAGTTTTCCTGACATTTGTCTTACAGGCGAGGAAAAACCCTGATAAAAACCTCACCCAGAAAAACTGCCCCGACCGGGGATCGAACCCGGGCTCGCTGTGTGACAAGGCAGCACGCTACCTCGAGACCACAGCGGTGGACAAATATTGATTAATATTACGTATACAATATTCGCTTACCTACTGGGCACTTTTCCTTCTGGTTTTCCAGAAGAATCTTTCCATGTCCTCTCTTTCATTCCCCATCTCCTGTCCATTGAAATCTACACAACCTAAGGTTTTCGTAAAGATCTTATAGCTCACTGTTATGTAGTTTCCTCCATTCATGTCTGTTCATTTTTCTTTGGTCCAAAAAAAAAATTCTTAGTACTTTATTCACAAATACTAGTTACCTATCCTCCTCTCTTAAAATAAGGGACTGTTTGGCATTCATATAATAACTGGGAGAATTACTGTTATAATATATATATATATATACAGGGTGTAAATGAATTATACAACACAAATTTAACTGCTTATAGAGGGGTATTATACAAGTAATTTGAAATAGGGAACCAATAGTCTACGAGGGAAAATGGGCTACTTATAGGGAATCAAAATTATTGACAATTAATACAGATAAACTATACGTAGAATTCAAAAAAGCATATGATTCAATTAAGAGGGAGAAGTTATATAGTATTCTGCTGGAGTTCGGAATTCATAAAAAAGTTGGTTAGACTTATACAAATCTGTCTAAATGGCACAAAGAGTAGGGTGCGTGTAGGCAAACAGTTTTCGGATACTTTTAAAATCCGGAATGGGTTGAAGCAAGGAGATGCACTATCTCCTCTACTATTTAATTTTGTACTAGAGCACGCCATCAAATCTCTAAAGAATGAAGAAGGCCTACAACTCAATGGTATTAATAAGCTGTTAGTTTATGCTGATGATGTAGTACTATTGGCCAATAGCGAGGAGATACTAAAGGACAACATGCACACACTATTGAGTAACACTAAGAAATTAGGACTGGAAGTTAATATCAATAAAACTAAATATATGGTCACATGTAGAAATACATTATATAATGGAAATGTAAAGCTAGTGACAAATGAGGGAAATTTTGAGGAAGTGGCTGAATTCAAATACCTAGGAACAATAATCACAAATAGGAATGATATGCACAAAGAAATTAAATATAGGCTCAATTCTGGAAATGCGTGCTATTATGCATTGCAGAGACTATTGATGTCCCAACTTTTTCAAAAAACGTTAAACTGAAAATATATACAATTATTATTCTAGCAGTTATATTATATGAATGCAAAACATGGACTCTTACTTTAAGGGAGGAAAGGAGATTAAGGGTCGCATGTTTGGACGCATTAGACAGTAAAATGCCTTCTCTGCTGAGCAAGTTGTATGCTAATACGATTTTGCTTACTCAGAAATCTGTTCATGCGATAATAATTGGTTAAATTTGTAAGCTACCTGCGGAGGTACCTTACATGAGCAACTCAAATTAAAATCCCGAAGGGAACCGATGGTAATCGATGTACTTTGCTGCTTTATCCAACATTTATCCAAGATGTCGGACCTTGAAGACTTCGATCATGTTTTCGGTATACACGGAGAAGAGGAATTTGATAGAGTCTACCAAAGAATTCAACTGGAAGAACAGGAGAATCGGCGTAATATTGCGTGTCGCAGACGTGTTTGTATACGGTATTATTTGCGGGATGCAAGCATAAATGCATTCCTCTATAGCAGACGAAAATAACGGAAGTGGTTTTATCGCTGAGAATTCTGGGTAATTCGTTGCCAATATTACGAAAACGTCGACTCTCGTGCATGACCGTTAAGTCGGCCGTTAATTCGTTCTCAGCAATTGCTCACGGTGAATCAGCTCACTAGTGATTGGAAGTAATTTGAGTAGAGAGTAATGTTCTAACATACGACCCTAAGAGTATTTGAGAATAAAGTACTTAGGAAAATTTTTGGACCAAAGAGAGATGAACAGACAGGTGAATGGAGAAGACTACATAACAATGAATTACATGGTCTTTATAGGAAGCCAGATATAATAAGAACAGTTAAGTCTCGTAGACTGCGATGGGCAGGATATGTGGCACAAATGGGCAATGAAAGAGGTGCATGGAAGGTTCTTGTAGGAAAACCAGAGGGAAAACGCCCAGTTGGTTGATCAAGAATGAAGTGGGGGAATAACATTAACTATGATTTGAGGGAAGTAGATTATACTGGGAATGATTGGAAAGTATTAGCTCAGGAAAGGAATGTGTGGAGAGCGACCATGAACATACGGGTTCTATAGTGCCAGTGAGTAAGTAAGTAAGTAAATCAATAGGAGAGCAAAATGGGAGAGAAAATTATACTAGAATAACTTCAGATCTTGGTAATAATTCCGAGATCCTGATTGCTAATAATTCATCAATAGCATTTATGAAATATTGGGTTATCAAATTCCTTAAAATTTTCAACTTAGCAGAGGGTTGCACGCCACTGCACTGGTTAAAGTAGCATCGATACAATGAGAGCCTTAGCTCAGAGTGAAACACGCAGAATATGTGTAGTTAATGTGTGGCTTAATGGTCAAAGTCATGGATTTGAATTCGAACACTGATGGTTCAAATCACAGCTGGCCACTTTCTTTTTTCTTTCCTCCTTTTTTTTTTTTGTGTGTGTACTGTGATATATTGACACTGAAATTTGTTCAATGTGTGCGTGCGCAAAATACATATTCCCATATTGGTTATTACATTAACATCTGATTAGAAATTACTTAAGTATCAGTCGCATAACATGAAAGCATCATGGAACATCTTTACAGTTATGTGAACTTTCAATACTTTTAAAATTCATATTAAATCACCGTTGAGGTCATGTAATAAAATATTAAATATAAAATTGGTGCCTGGTAGGTAGGTGGTCCTCAACCAGTTAAAATGCAGAAGATGAAACATTGTTTTTGAAAGGCTTCCATATTGAAACTTAATGAAGTATAATAATTTAATTTAGGACGAGTGACCTACCAGGTACCAATTTTATATTTAATGTCTTATGCTGAACTTGCCAAAATGCATCTGATGCAGCACAAGGTAATGGGCAAGAGCTGCTACCATGTATGCAGAACGGTATCCGAATAGATGCCATCCTCACAGAACAACCTTAGAGTCAGTTAATAAGCATTTGCAGGAGCATTGGACATTGAAGGTAAACAGGGTAGATGCCGGTGAAAGACGTACGTGCAGCACTGCAGAGTTTGAAGAAAAAGTTCTTCATAGGGTGGAAGATTATCGTTCTAATAGTATTCGTGCTGTTCCACGTGTAATGGGCACGAACCATCAAAGTGTATGGGAAGTCCTGCACGAAGATCAGCTCTATCCCTTTCATCTGCAAAAAGTACAAGCCTTACAGACAGCGTACTTCGCTCAATGGGTACAATAGGTCCTTTTGCAGCCACCACACTTATTTTCCTCAGTGTTATTCATTGATGAAGCAATAGTTAATATGGATGGTGTGGTTCTGAACTGAAAGAACAGTCATCTCTGGGATTATGAAAATCCTCATGCCAACTTTGAGAGGGGTCACCAGCAGAGATTTTCGGCGAACATATGAATAGGTGTAATTTCTGACCACATCATTGGCCCCTACCTTCTTCCCCAGATATTAAATGGCGTCATTTATAAGACTTTTTTTGAGCACGTCCTACCTAGAACGCTAGAAGAAGTTCCTCTTCACTTCAGGCTGCTCCCCATTTCTGCTGGAATGTGTGAAATAATTTGGATATCCTGGCCGTTGGATATAGGAAGAGGTGGTTCAACTGTAGTGTGGCCACCTCACTCTCCAGATCTCTGTCCACTTGATTATTTTTATGGGGATGCCTGAAGACATTGGTGTATGCGACCCCTGTTGATACAGATTAACTGTTACTTGCATCCATAATCGCAACATGTGATGTGATCCTTGAGACACCCAGTATCTAAACAGGGTACGAGAATCATTTAGCCGCCGATGTCGTCGGTGTTGTGAGAATGGAGGTGGGCAATTTGAACAATTTCTTCTAATGAGTCTGCAGGTGCTTTTCTTTTTTTTCTGGTATACTTAAATGTATTGATTTTTATTTCCCAATAACATTATGTATTTATATATTAAATTTGGGAATTTTTAACATTATGAGGTTCAATTAATAATAATTAAATGAATTGTGATTTTTTCTTACCTCATACATCTTCTTCTTCTTCTTCCTTCCAAGTATTAGGCCAAGGCCTGTTACGATCCTATAGAAAATTTTCCCTCCAGCGTTTCATAGGACGGCCCAGTGATCTTCGTCCTCTTGGTATATAATTATAAACAACTTTGGGGATCCGATTTGAACTCATTCTTTCAAGATGGTGTTTCCAATTTAGTTGGTACTGTTTAATATATTCCAAAATTGGCGTAGTCTTCAATTCTTTTAAGATATCGGTGTTCCTTTTCCGATCCCATCTGGTGTAACCCGCTGTTCTGCGCATGAATCTCATTTCACAAGCCGTTATTCTGCTTTCATGTTGTTTTTTTAGTGTCCATGCTTCACTACCATAGGTCAACACTGGTCTAGCCAAAGTGTTATATAAACGTAATCTGGTGTTTTTTTGTACAAGGGATGGTTTCATAACTTGATTAATAATTCCTAAACTTTTATTATAACTAGTAACTTTTTCAGGGATATCCTTTTCATCCCAGATAGAGGGATAATATCCAAGATATTTAAATTGATTAGATCTCTCTAAAATTTATTCTGGAGACAGATTTTACTTGTATGGGGTCCTTCCCATGAAATGCCATAATTTTAGTTTTGTTAATTGATATTTCCATATTAAATTTGGCACCTATTTTTGTAAATTATAAATTGATCGTTGCAAATCATTTTCGGAAAGTGCCAGGAGAGCTAAATCGTCTGCAAAAAGAATAGCATCGAGTTTGAGGTTCCTATTGATGGGTATATATCCTCGTTGTGTTTTCCTCCATTCATTTATTAATTTATTCATGTATATAATGAAAAGCACCGGTGAAAGTCCACATCCCTGTCTTACTCCAGTGTTGATCTTTTCCCAAGAAGATAATTTGCCATCTTGTTTAACAGAGATTTCATTATCTTTATAGATGTTGAAGATATTAGTAATATATTGTTGTGGAACGTTATCATCAGCTAAAATTTGTAGTAATATATTTCTGTCTACTTTGTCAAAAGCCTTTATGAAGTCAACGAAGGCGATATGAGTTTCTATATTGAATTCCTTGTGCTTTTCTAATAGTAGTTTTAGAGTAAAGAATCCATCTGTACAAGTACAAGATCTACCCTTTCTGAATCCATTCTGCTCTTCTCCAATTATATTTTCATAAATTTTCCTCAATTTATTCTTAACAATATTAGCATAAATTTTATATCCAGAGTTCAACAAGCTAATTCCACAATAGTTATCTTTGATTTGGCGACTTCCTTTTTTGAAGATTGGTATTACAATGGATTTGTTCCAGCTTTGTGGTGGTTCTTGTCCTTCCCATATCATATTAAGGAGAATAAGAAATCTGTCTAAAAATTTTTTAGTTGAAAATTTAAATAATTCTTGATTAATGTGGTCTTCTCCGGGAGCTTTGTTACTTTTTAATGATTTAACAACATCAGTTAGTTCATCTATAGAAATTTGTTCCAAAGCAGTGTTATTAGAGATTGGTATTTGTAATAAATCATCCTTTTGTGTCCATAAATGATGAAAGTAATTAAGCCAAGATTCTTTAGATATACAATTTAAATGTGCATTTTCTCTTGAATCATTATTTAAATTTTTTAAAACTTTATATATTTTTGGTTGAGGCCTAGTGATATCATTTTCCAAAAATGAGACAAATTGTTCCCAGCTTTGTCTATGTTTTTTGCGAACTTCAATTTTAGCTATGGCTCTCTTCCTATGATACTCTACTTTATCTTCATCTTTTTTCTTTTTTTTCTATGTTTCTTTAAACACAGCACTGCAGTATCGGCGACACTTTGTCGTCATCGTCAGCTGTTTTCACGACTGTCAATTTTTTCTCCTTTTTGCCGGTAATTATCTAGACTGCCATCTGGTGTTCTTTTGAAGGAATTCCTCTTCAAACTGCTATCTGGTGTTATTTTGAATGAATCATTTCCTAAACTGCTATCTGTTGTATTTTTGAAGAACTTTGTAATCAAGCTTGGTTCTTCCGGAATCTCAAAGTTCATAGTTCTAGTATGGTTCTTTTGAATATATATTTTTTCCCAAACTGTTAAATCCAAAGGTTTTGATAGATGTTTTAAAAGTTTTGCTTCTTTTTCAATCCTATGATGCTCTAATAAACTATGTGCTGCTATAGCTGATTTTTCAATTTCTCCATTCTTCATGTTTCTGAAGTGCTCTTTTTTACGAGTTTCCAAGTTCCTTTTTGTTTTTCCTATATATATCTTGTTGCAGGAATATAATCATATTGTTCATGTTGCTAAAATAAATGGTTTCGATGAAGACATTATAAAGAATAAATTAAAGAAATTCAAACAACAAAAAAGGTTACAAGAATACACCACCTTACATCATGGTCCCAAGAAAGATGTAAAATTCAAGAAATTCACTTACCATCCTGAAGTTCATAATAAGTTTCAAAAAATTTTCAGAAATTTTAATATAACATTAGCTCCAATTAACAAATTCAGCCTGGGTAATCTGCTGTTAACTAATAATAAATGTAATACCCCAGACAACAAAAAATCTGGGATTTATCAAATTGATTGCAAAGATTGCAACAAGATATATATAGGAAAAACAAAAAGGAACTTGGAAACTCGTAAAAAAGAGCACTTCAGAAACATGAAGAATGGAGAAATTGAAAAATCAGCTATAGCAGCACATAGTTTATTAGAGCATCATAGGATTGAAAAAGAAGCAAAACTTTTAAAACATCTATCAAAACCTTTGGATTTAACAGTTTGGGAAAAAATATATATTCAAAAGAACCATACTAGAACTATGAACTTTGAGATTCCGGAAGAACCAAGCTTGATTACAAAGTTCTTCAAAAATACAACAGATAGCAGTTTAGGAAATGATTCATTCAAAATAACACCAGATAGCAGTTTGAAGAGGAATTCCTTCAAAAGAACACCAGATGGCAGTCTAGATAATTACCGGCAAAAAGGAGAAAAAATTGACAGTCGTGAAAACAGCTGACGATGACGACAAAGTGTCGCCGATACTGCAGTGCTGTGTTTAAAGAAACATAGATGTATGAGGTAAGAAAAAATCACGATTCATTTAATTATTAACATTATGTATGCCTTGTGTACATAAACTGTACCTCTTCATGTTATTACTCTTGTGATCACTGCACTATCATTTATCTGAGTACATAAGTACTGTACAGTACAATTACACATTTTATTTGTGAAACCTATTGTACTCTACAATATGTGTATTATTATTACAACCTTTCAAACAATTGTCTGTACAATACGTACGTAGATAGTTTTGTAACTCGTGTACTGCACCGATATTCCATTACCGTATTCTGTAAAATAATGAATAAACAATTAAACCAGAAATAAATCTACATGTGTAACTAATTTACAGGATGTACATAATAAAGGAAGAAAGGGAAAAAAAAGTGTTCACATTCTGTAAATAGTTTCGAACATGATGCATCAATCTTACATTTGTGTCGATAGTAAGACTGCTATAACCACTGAGCTAAAGGTGCATACTTGTTGCAAGTTACAGTCTCTGTATCATATTATTTCCATTTTAATTTGAAATAATCAGTGGTGTGCCAACCATTTTACAAATTGAATCATAACTTGCAAATTTTTATTCGTAGACCATTAGTTCATTATCTCAAAATGCTTATATAATACCCCTCTATATGTAGTTAAATTTGTGCAGTATAATTCATTTACACCCTATATATATATATTTAGGGAACATTTTTTTGAGAGAAGTTGGAATGACAAGAGTCTTTGTAATATATATCATCATGCATTTTCAGAGTTCAGATTATGTTTAATTTATGGTGAAATGAAATGTTTCTTACCTCTCCTCGTATAAATTTTCTAAGTTGATCGCGATTTCGAGACTATAACTATCTCATCCTCAGAACTTTGTTGGCGACTGGTGTTATGTCGATCGGAAGAAACTCTTTTTCTTCCCTCTGTTGGTGGACCGATGAACCTCTGGATCAGGTCCACCAACAGAGGGAAGAAGAAGAGTTTCTTCCGATCGACATAACACCAGTCACCAACAAAGTTCTGAGGATGAGACAGTTATAGTCTCGAAATTGCGATCAACTTATAAAATTTATATGAGGAGAGGTGAGAAACATTTAATTTCACAATAAATTAAACCTCATAGTGATTAACTCCTATAAAAGTTAAAAATGTTTAATTTCTTTCTGCACCTCATCCCTGTTTGTAATTATTGTTCCTTGGTATTGAATCATACTATTTCTCCAAAATTACAAAATATAATTGAAAAAATCATGGCTGAAATATTTTGTCCTAAACAGGATGGATTAGCTAATAATTTTCAGGCAAGCTCTGGAAAATGAAATCATATAGAAGATAACATTAGGTAGAATAGAGAAAAGATAATGAGTAATATGTAAAAATGAAGATAAAGATGTAGGGAGAAGTCTTTGATTGGAGTGCAGTATTATAGAAAGAATTATAGATTGATTGAGATCAGTATTATTTAGACAATTCATAGAAGTGGAAAAATATTCTCATTCACTCATAATATTCTGTTCTTCATTGCAAATGCAGCTTCTTCCACTGTTCTCTCTCTCTTTTCTCTGCATGTCTACATAAGAAGGTTACAATCATATCTTCTTCCCCAAACATTTATTCCATAGACAATGGTCTATTTTACAGGCAGTATCTTCTTAATATTTGAGTTTGTATTTTTTAACATTCTTACCTCATATGTTTATTTTGTTGGACAATCGTTTCAAAACTATTGCTCCATCTTCAGCTTGTCCCAAACTGGTTTTTTTTTTCTTTTCTTCAAGTTGTTGGCCCTGGTTCTGTGTTCCTTTGGTTCTTATATGTAAAAATCAATTTGTGTTTTCCTTCTTTAGACTTGAATTGTCTGATTTATTTAAAATCATTATGTATACAGAACCAGGGCTGACAACTTGAAAAAAAGCTGAAGATGGAGCAATAGCTTTGAAACGATCGTCCAACAAAATAAACATACAGGTAAGAATGTTAAAAAATACAAACTCAAATATTAAATTAAACGTCATAATGAAACTTCCTAATGATTTAAAAAAAATATCTTCTTAATCAGTGGCCCAGGAAATTTCTTTTCCTCTTTTTTATCATTTTCATCATCTTTCTTCTTTTACCCACTTTATAGCACAATTTTTTTTTTTGTTATTTCAAACCTTCCATTCTTCTCCATATCCATTTTCTGGTGCATCTAGTCTTCTCTACACATGCGTCTTGGTGTCTACATTTTCATACTTTTCACATTCCATACAAAGCACTTCATTTTTCTCTTCTTTAATTTTTTTCCCCCCAAAAAATAGACATTTTCTTGTTAAAGCTACCAGTACTTTAGCCATTACTATCTTGTGTTCGACATCTTGCAAGCAACTGCTCAATTTCCAAGAAAATGTCTCTTGTTCAAAGTCTCGCCTGGTTGTTGCTTGATAACCTTAGCTTTTTTATCTTTTTTTGCATTTATCTTCATCCAGTATTTATAACACCTGTCATTTGCTCCATTATAATGTTCTATTTTGTCAACTCATCTTCTGCTTTCAAAGCCATTACCACTCCTCTCATGTTCTGGAAGCATTTCTTTGCTATATCCTCCAAATAGATTTGAATGGGGTACATAATAAAGAGATTATTAAGGCTTCAAAAGATGTAGGTTTTACTTTAAAAACTGTAAAAGTACTACTTTAGACTTTTAAAAATTATGTAACCATGTCACTATCATGAACAACAAAATGACTGTCGGATTGATTCATTGTTTCATATGAACCTTAATTTAGGAGCCTCCTCTCATTACAATCCATATAATTTTTTTTTTCAAATATTCATAAAAAAATCCTGTTCTCCTTATCAAAAGCCTTTTCTAAGTTCACAAATTTTACATATGTATTGTGTATCTCATATCAATCCACAGCACTCTTTATGCTTTGGGTTCTTTCTACATATATATACCTGAAGGCATTAATGTAGTATATTTTCTATTGAAACACTTGTTTGTAGATTTGAGTGTGGTGTGGAATATATGCGTGTAACCATACCATGGCATTTTGTCTTGACACAAAGCTATTAGATGCATGCTTGTTCAAATCCCCATTGAAATTTCAACTTGTATAGGGTATGGGACTGACTGGTATTTATTCTGCATCATATAGCCATGATAAGTAGTGGCTCCAAATAAGAAAGCTAGCTATAACGACTGGTGTCACCTTTATATTGATTGGATGAGCCAATCTCAGTGAACTAATGATTATCGTGCTCATATCTGACTATAAATATTTTTTAATGCAGAAATAATTAAAAGAAAAATATTTCCATATTAACAATATTTATAGATTTAAACTCATCAGGATCAATGAATTTATCAGTTCCTTAATATGACTACCTTCAGAAGACAAGTAAAGTCATGGTCCCCATATTGTAGATTTACAAAATATAAAAGAATCTCAAGCTTGAAAAGAAGAGGCCTTGGAGCAATTTTTTTTTATATTCTGTAGACCATAGCCTAGAATACGTTGACAATATCGCATAGAAGTGATTGTTAAATCTTAGATTTAATGTGTATATTTACTTACATTTTACAGAGATGCTATTGATTATACATTTTTGCCATTTCTATGCAGTAGGGAATTCAAATGAAATTTTCCGTTTTTCTTGTAGTTGTTTACATTCGAATTCCCATCTGTTTATCTTTGTTTACACTTGTTACATTTGTTTGCATCAGACCGACCTTATTGTTTTATTGATTTATGAAAGCTCTCAGTCTGATTGCTAGATTCTTGTTTAGTAATTTATATACTCAAGTTAAGTTTAGCCTCTACTCTCATCTAGGTAGGTCGAGTTCTCTTTCAAGGCAAGTTTTGCCTTGACCATCAAAGAGGAAGGTCGAGCTCTCTCTCATAGTTTATTTTGCCTCGACTATCATCTAGGTAGGTCGAGCTCTCTCTCAAAGTCAAGTTCTGCTCCTAGCCGCGAGCAGACCATCCTGTTTCACCTTGTGAGCAGGCTATTTGTTTTGAATTCTGCTAATCTTCCATCAGACCGTCCTGCTTCATTCGAGCAGGCTATAATATTACTCGTACTTTGAAGTTTGATTTCTACAAGTTGAGTCCTGTCCTCGCTACTAGCAGCCGCTCCTGTTCTTTATTAGAGCAGGTTGCTTCATTGTTTTTCAAGATACTATTAAAACTGTATTACTTGAAGATAAAGTTGAGTTCTGCTCTCATAACGAGCAGATCTTCAGTATTACATCAAGTGTTTGTAAGAAGTTTATTGTTTTAATGTTGTCATAGAGCAGGTCCTATCAACTTCTCTAAAAATAAAAGTTAAGATTCTGCTTATACTCAAAGCAGATCATCAATTCAAGTTTAACTACAGTTTTGGTAGTCTACGTAACTTACTGATCCATCACATAACAAGCAATAGTGAAGTTACTTATATTAGAGCAGTCGCCGGACTTCAACTTTGGCTGCACGAATTTGGCAATTCACAGTGACCACTACTAACAGGACATCATTATCCCATTAGCAATTGAACTGACCTGGAAAAATTTTAAATGTGTTGAAATCCATTTTTTTTATCAATTCCTTAATATGACTACCTTCAGAAGATAGGTAAAGTGTTACAACCCAGATTATCATAGGTCATAAACTGGCGTCCCATCAGGGAAAAATGGTTCAATATTTTTAATTGACCTTGGCCCGAGCGGTAGGCATTCGATTGTGGCAGTGAAAAGGCTAACGGGAACATCATTTTGTTCATAGAAACATATAAAACCATAAAACAAAACATTTATTATAAATGTCAACATTACATAAAACATATTCAATAATAAAACAGTTATAAACATCTTGGGGAAGGAAGCTAGAATCGCCATATTGGATCACGCCGAATTTGATTTAAATCTTAATATTTCCATGAGAGAGTTCAACTAACTCAACTGTAGATTATTAATTTTAACTTTGATTTCATTATCAAGTGCTCGACATTAGATACCAACCAACCAACTTTACTATTTAATTCGACCCTTTGGTCTTCTTATTTGCTAATGCATGGTTATTAACAGTTAACAAATTAATCTAATGTTTTTTGTTTCTTTGAACTTTTTAGTTTTGAAGTTAAATTGATCCACCATAGAGATTAAAAAACTTATACTTACACATGTAGAGGATTCATGGCCCGTCCCAAAGGAACCTGTAGCGTATACTTCAGTCCCTGCCTCCAGTCTCACCTTTTGCTACACTGTATCAGTATATATGTGATTTTTCCAGCTTTCCTATTTTCAGATTTTGTGGAAGTCCTAATTTCACCTTTTAAACTGTCCCTAATTCTGGGATTTTCTTATCTTCTCTTCACTTTCACCTAATGTAGTACAAGTTTCACTTTACCTATGTAGCTCAATTTCCCAACTTTTATCTAATGTGGACATGTCTGATCTTTCTGTCAAAACATGTTGATATTTTTTAAATTACATCCTGGTGTGTTGTGACATGGTTTTGGTCCAGGATACTTTATTATAAAATATTATAAAATTCACTCGTTTTTTATTTCCTAAAAGCCTTTGGTATGGATTTTAAGCGTATGCAAATACATTAGTCTCTACTCAAATTACTTCCAATCACTGGTGAGCTGAGATCGAATTAACGGCCGCCTTACCGGTCATGCACGAATGTTGACGTTTTCGTAATATTGGCAACGAATTACCCAGAATTCTCAGCGATAAAACCACTTCTGTTATTTTCGTCTGCTATAGAGGAATGCATTTATACTTGCATCCCACAAATAATACCGTATACAAACACGTCTGTGACGCGCAATATTACGCCGATTCTCCTGTTCTTCCAGTTGAATTCTTTGGTAGACTCTATCAAATTCCTCTTCTCCGCATATACCGAAAACATGATCGAAGTCTTCAAGGTCCGACATCTTGGATAAGTTTCAAACTACATCGGTTACCATCGGTTCCCTTCGGGATTTTCACATAAGTTTATATCTTGAGCTACGATCTTAAGGTACCTTGTCAGGTAGCTTACAATTATTACCGCGTGAATAGATTTCTGAGTAAGAAAAATGTGTTTGGATAAAACTTTATCAGCAGAGAACGCTTTTTTTACTGTCTAATGCGTTCAAACATTCGACCCTAAGTGTATTTAAAGGTGATTATTTATTTCCTATCTCCCGGTATAATAATTTAGTATATTTCATTTATAGTTTTCTTTATGTGATTATTAAATAATAGTTTTTATTATCATGTTCTTTTTAAGTATGGCCTATATCGTTACATAAAGTCATGGCCCCCATATTGTAGATTTACAAAATATAAAAGAATCTCAAGCTTGAAAAGAAGAGGCCTTGGGGCAAAATATTTTTTTTATATTCTGCCGACTATAGTCTAGAATGCATTGACAATAATGCATAGATGCGATGAAACTATAGTCTGCAGAATATAAAAAGGAAATATGAGGTGAGTCAAAATAACTAACTCATAATAATTAAAAGGAACCTCATAGTGTTATTTCCTACAAATATCAAATACTACCTACATGATTGGGTGGTCATTGATTTTAATATCTGGATATGAGGCCATCAGCTAATTCATAGGCCTTGTCACATCATGAGTGTAGTTTTAAGTATGTGTATATCTAATGCCCTGCATTGGTTTCTGTCTGGCAGGTAAATGACATTAGAATCTACACCACTTTTAAAATTTGATTGAACTGTTTTTGTATTTTATAGGTATTGCAGGAATAGTGTTATATGAAGTTGGGCTTGTGTATGTTCACAACATGAAACATGTGGAGAAAGCTCGACTTATATGCCCAGAAGTGCTGATGTTCTGCTGCTCTGTTTTTGTGTATTTTACCTGCAGAAAGTTAACAGCTCAGGAAAGACGACATGCCAGGAATACTTTAATTTCATACAAAACACATCACAAATATTTCTGTAAGTACTTTGATTTACTAATGGCTAATTTCATTAACCTTGGTCAAGACATTTGACTAAAGTTAAGCTGATTCTGAACAACAAAAATGCACATTTTTGTTTCATCAACACATGTCAGCCAGTCCTATTGTAAAATTGCTAGTCAAATTTGACAATGCAATTTTAGCCTATTAATTGGTTATTTTTAGGAAAATGATACATTATGCTTGTTAGAATGAAGAGCATTACAATGAACCACAGGTTGTCAACTATTGATTACTTGACTGACTATGTTTCTGGTACCAACATGTTTTCTCCTGTATTGCAACACCATTATTACTACATCCTACCTAGTTAATCTTTTTTATATAATGGCAATTAGTATGCTTTTTATAATACGAAAAGTAGTCACCAGCATTACATTTGTTAATATGGCCTGAGAATGGCAGTGTAGGTATCTGGGTGAAGACAAAATACATGACTGAATGGTTTTCTGATCGTTAAGAACTATGGAAAATACCATGAGCCGACATTTGCAAGATAGAAGCATGGCTTCAGAGCATTTGTTGGAAGGGAATTACAATGTATAAGAGAAAGATTTGCGTTTAGATCGGTACTTGTCTCAGGTAGCTCAGTTGGTAGAGCACTTGGTCTAGAGAACCAAGGGTCCCGGGTTCAGGTCCCGGTCTGAGCGTATAATTTTTCTCTTCAAACCATGATTATAACAAGTTACATTTTATTTGAAGAGAAAAATTTTCGCCTAGACCGGGACTCGAACCCGGGACCCTTGGCTTTCCGGGCCAAGTGCTCTACCAACTGAGCTACCGAGGCGAGTTACGATTTAGACGCAAATTTTTCTCTTATGTACGTTGTAATTCCCTCGCGCCAAATGCAAAAAAAAAAAAAAAAAAATTTCTCTTCAAATATAATTTATCCTTCAATGAGAAGTGTTAAATTAATAATAAAATCGTCAATAGAAGCCCTACTGGCTATAAAGTAGTGTTAAATTCCCAATAAATGTCTTCTTAACTAAGAAGCCGCCATTTGCAAAGATAGAAGCTATGGTTTCAAGCATTTGGCGCGAGGGAATTACAACGTACATGAGAGAAAAATTTGCGTCTAGATCGTAACTCGCCTCGGTAGCTCAGTTGGTAGAGCACTTGGCCCGGAAAGCCAAGGTTCCCGGGTTCGAGTCCCGGTCTAGGCGAAAATTTTTCTCTTCAAATATAATTTATCCTTCAATGAGAAGTGTTAAATTAATAATAAAATCGTCAAGTTACATTTTGTTATGCTTCGGATAGTAATTTTTACTGGGGGTCATTTTTTGACTAATAAAATTATTTGAATTTTCCGCTTACTCAACTGGAAATACAAGCAATAAAAAAGTGCAGAGAAACCTAACACACCAAAAACAAAATAGATGTTATACAAATTTTATTTGAAGAGGAAAATACATAGGCTACCTCAATCAGGATTTGAACCCGATGTCTCTGGTTCTGTACACCAGTGCTCTGACCACTGAGCTACCAGGCCCCTGATTCAAATGAATATGAATTCTCCCTTTTATATGAATTTCTGCGTGCTGAGGCTGCCTTTAAGAGAGAAAAGACAGAATGGAACCACACAATATACACTGAACCCAGCTTATACAGTGGAACAAAGATGGTGATCCATTTGTTCGGGTGGAGAAAGAGATCAGAACTTACTGTTTGAATCTCCCTCTTAGGTGTTCAGATAAATATAAATGAAAAACTGGTTTCAGATCAAACTTTCTGAGATTTTTAAAAATGTATTCACTGAATTTATATAATTGTATTAATAGAAAAAAATATAAGCCGACCCTTTTTTTTTGTATAATATGATTTTTGAGGATATTAATCATAAAATGAATTCTGAAAAACTATTAAGTACAAAAAAATGATACAATACTATTTAAGACTCATGTTTGGAATATTTGTTACTGGTACAATTAATTGTAATTGTAATAACTTTTTATTTCATTAAATGAGATGGGTCATTCCAGAACTTGCCTTATCCACTATAAGTCAACCTACAGAAAAAGCGAAAAACACTTAATTTTTATAATACTGAGTCAGACATCTTGATATTTTGACTAATAGTTCATACTTTGATCTACAGATAATTCTTGCAGTAAAACATAAATATTTTTAATAGATTGTTAGTTATTATAGTATGTTTTGGATAAGGTTGGTTTTGGAGCAACAGAAGAGAAATTGTTCAATTTAGAGCCACGAAGGGAACAAAAATATTATATATTTGGGCGCTTTTGGCCCTATGCATATTCCGGCTTGAAAAGAACAATATTTTAGTGACATTACTTTACATAACTTTATTAGAAAAACCACAAAGAGAAAATAAATAGGATTAGGCTCTCTAGCCTTATGAATAATATTACATCATATAATAGGATGTTCTTAATAAATAAGGGGAGTCTTAATGTTTATGAGGTAAGATTCTACAGACTTACCTTATTTATTAACAATATTGTTTTATCTCACAATCCATAACAGAATTTTAAAGAAAAGGTCATACAAAATACAAAATTTAACAATTATTATACAAGGTTTCAAGAAATCAAAGATGACAAACTGGCTTATGTCATACACAAAAATATCAACTTAGTTACTAATTTACAAATGGGTACGCTCTATGAGGCAGTCTCAGCAAAGGTTCTAGTATCCTTTCCCTTGCGAGCTTCAGGTCAAACTGCCCAGTGTGTGTAGTACTTGATCGAAGGACCCCTTGCACATGGTAACTTGTGAAGACCTCAAAGGACAGAAATAATTGTGTGGAGGAGGCACCCTTTTTCCAGGGGAAAAATTTGGAGACCCATTCCCGGGGTAACAAGGGTGAAGTACTCAACGGTCCATAGGAGCGGAAGAGGCAGCCCTCCATTTGGGGTTCATACAACTGAGGGCTATGATGTTCAGCCTTAATATGGCAATCCCATCATACATCTCACTCTACAGAATGCCAGTAACGTACCCAGAGGAAATATTATTACTAAAAGTCTCATAGATAATGGAAACAGGACTGTCCCAATGTTGACAACCTTGGTTAGAAACGGGAACAAATATTTAGGCAGAAACAAAATAATGAAAATAGGAGTTTAGAATCTCAGAGGTATCACAAATAAAGAAACTGAGCTAGAAAATGAACTAGAAAAAATTAATATAGATGTTGCTGTAATTCCAGAAATTAAAAGGAAATTAAAAGGATCAATTGAATTAGATAAATGTATAATGATCGGGTATAATGAGAGAAAAGAGCTACAGCTGACAATTATCATTATCAATTATCATTATCAATTATCATTATTATCAATTATCATTATTATCAATTATTATTATCAATTATCATTTTTATCAATTATCATTTTTATCAATTATCATTATTATCAATTATCATTATTATCAATTATCATTATTAGCAATTATTATTATCAGTTATCATTATTATCATCTTCTTCTCTTCTTCTTCCGAATGCAGTATTGGGTGATGATGCCCGTTCTGCGACTACAAAAACTGATCTTTCCATCAGTTGAAGGGTCTTCCGAGGTATTATCAATTACCATTATTATCAATTATCATTATTATCATTTATCATTATTATCAATTATCATTATTATCATTATCATTACTATCATTATTATCAATTATCATTATGATCAATTATGATTATATCAATTATCATTATTATCAATTATCATTATTATCAATTATCATTATTATCAATTATCATTATTATCAATTATCATTATTAGCAATTATCATTACTACCAATTATCATTATTATCAATTATCATTATTGTCAATTATCATTATTATCAATTATTATTATCAATTATCATTATTATCAATTATCATTATTATCAATTATTATTATCATTTATCAATATTATCAATTATCATTATCAATTATTATTATCAATTATCATTATCATTATTATCAATTATCATTATCATCAATTATCATTATTATCAATTATCATTATTATCAATTATTATTATCAATTATCATTATTATCAATTATCATTATTATCAATTATCATTATTATCAATTATCATTATTATCAATTATCATTATTATCAATTATCATTATTATCAATTATCATTATCATTACTATCAATTATCATTATTATCAATTATCATTATTAGCAATTATCATTATTATCAATTATCATTATCATTACTATCAATTATCATTATTATCAATTATCATTATTATCAATTATCATTATTATCAATTATCATTATTAGCAATTATCATTATTACCAATTATCATTATTATCAATTATCATTATTATCAATTATCATTATTATCAATTGTCATTATTATCAATTGTCATTATTAGCATTTGTCATTATTATCAATTGTCATTATTATCAATTATCATTATTATCAATTATCATTATTATCATCAATTATCATTATCGTCAATTATCATTATCGTCAATTATCATTATCGTCAATTATCATTATCGTCAATTATCATTATTGTCAATTATAATAATGTCAATTATCATTATCATCAATTACACCGGCCAACAAAATTTGATTTTTTATGTTACAAGGGAGAAAATGTGTGTTTCTAACTTACTTTTTTTCGCTGATTTCAAATCTTTTTACGGAACTTTTCCATCACCCAGCGTTTTCGAGTAATCACACGAAAAACATTTTTCGTGTCTATACATTACAATGTATTATATCTTAGCTGAAATTAAATTTGCTCACCCAAAATGTATGTGAATTGGATTTTCGGCTGTACTTCGCTTTAGGAATATCCCTCTTCAGTGTCCAGCAGTAGCTCGGCTAACATATTTGGACCAACCATTTACATCCGAGAGCGCCTTTCCATTTCCGACATGTAATGGTGGAAGCGCTCCAAGTGTCTCGTCGCTCCCTGCCCCTAGATTTTCAGGGAAGAAATCAAGATGGGAGTGCAAAAAGTGATTTTTCAAAGACATTATTACATCCCATTAGCTTGTAGTTCTCACTCATATCATTGACAAGTTCCTCTGTAGTTATCAGACCTGAAGTTCCCCAGAAACAATTGAGACAACATTTTTTGAAGATTGGCATGCAGCATTGCTGCTTGCATATGTAACTTGTTCTGAAACTGCCCATATCTTTCATCAGTTCCTTGAGTTGAGGGACACCAAATATCCCTTCTTTTATTTTAGCTTCACTGATCCGTGGAAATTTATTGTTGAGGAAGAGAAATGAACTGCCATCACGATCCCCATAGTGCATTTCAAAAAAATTGTTAATCAAGCCTAGTGTCAATATGTAGTGGAGGCAATAAGATTTTTTCAGAACGTACAAGTGGTTGGTGAAGAACATTTTCTTGTCCTGGATTAAGTGACTCTCTCTTTGGCCAGTTCTTTTTAATATAATGATTACTTCTATCTCTGCTATTCCACTTGCACAAGATGCAGCAAAATTTAGTATAGCCAAGCTGTAACCCAAGTAAGATGGCTATAACTTTCAAATCCCCACATATCTGCCAAGAAAAATTGTCATACTTTATAGCGGATAGTAAGAGCTTCATATTCTCGTAATGTTCCTTCATACCAACTGCATGGGCTAAAGGAATGGATGGATATATATATTTCCATTATGTAGTAACACTCCTTTCAAACTTGTTTTCGAGGAGTCTATGAATAAACGCCAATCCTCAGATTTATGCTCAACACCCAGTAACTGGAACAAATTCTCAACATCATTGCAGAAAACTAGTTCCTTCTCTTTAGAAAAGAAATCCTCAAATTCCTTTTGGCGATTGCGGAAAAAAGTTACTTTGGTGTCATCCTGCAGTAGCTTCCATCCTTTCAATCTTGAAGCAAGTAATTCTGCCTTGCTTTTACTTAAACCAAGATCCCGAACCAAATCATTGAAATCCTCCTGTGTTAGAAAGTGAGTTTCATTTATAGCATCATCTTCCGCAAAATCTGAATCATTCTGTAAATCCTGAACATCAGAAAGTTCTTAAATCATTGTTATGTGATCTGGTGGAATTGGTATGGTAAACCTGGCCCATGAAGTACCGGTCGAATTGCTGAATCGAACATTGGATATTTAACGGTGTGTCTTGACTTGGAAGTTATTCCAGATATATTTGTCAAGCAGAAGTAGCAGTCTGTCATATGATCCTTAGGTTCGCGCCATATCATTGGGACTGCAAAAGGCATATGACGGGATCCTTTCAACCAGTCAGTTAATAGTGTTACACATTTGGTACAACAGATTTCCGGGGCCCATATCTTGTTCTGGTCTATTTTGTTGTTAAAATAACAGTGATAAGCTCTTCTTATTAGAGGAGTGAACTTTCGCTTCTGCGCTTTGAAAGTGAGCTCACCACACACGAAACAGAAGTTGTTTCTATCGTTAACACACTTTCGAGACATATTTCTTATACAAATACAATTTTACTCTTCTCTTTACAATACACTACAATACAATACACTTCTATCACAATTCACTTGACTATGGAAGTGAGCATAGAATTAGCTTCTTTCTTTTAAGAAAGCTTCTATTCAACTGCGAACTTAAAACATATAATCACAGTTTTGTAGGAGAATGTCATTGTTGTAAGTTATGAATTCAAGGCAACAATCTCAAAACATTATAAGTCCATTGTTGGCACAATGAAATTAAATATAAATGTAAAATAATCCTTCTAATCATGATGTTATATACCAAAAATGCTAATAAATAGGAAAATAATTATTTTCAAAACTACAAAAAATTGGTGGGTGATGGAAAATTTCTGACTTCATTTTTGGAATCAGCAGATGAAAATACATAAATATCATCCAAAATCTTTTATATAACAAAATCACTGTTGACCAGTGTTATCATTATCGTCTATTATCATTTTCGTCTATTATCATTATCATCTATTATCATTATCGTCAATTATCATTATCGTCAGTTATCATTATTGTCAATTATCATTATCATCAATTATCATTATTGTCTATTATCATTATCGTCAATTATCATTATTGTCTTTTATCATTATCGTCTATTATTATCGCCTATTATCATTATTGTCAATTATCATTATCATCAATTATTATTATTATTATTATTATTATTATTATTATCAATTATTATCAATTATTATTGTAGAAAGCAACGGGAAGCTACCACACCTACAATTCCCTAGTAAAGCTGCAAAGCATAGCATGGAAAATGCTATGGTTGCAGTGAAAGACCTGCCCTTGGGCAGAATTACTATGGATTGATGGATTATTATTATTATCAATTATTATTATTGTTAGCAAACCAGAAATTTACATTTGAAGAGAAACATATACTATTAATATAATACTTTTGGGAATTTTTACATTATGAGGTTTTCTTAATAAAAATGCATGATTAATTTTAAAACATTAGGAAGTAACATTATGAGGTTTAATTTAATAATTTAGTTTGTATTTCTTTTTAACATTCTTACCTCATATGATTTTTTTGTTGGATATTTGTTTCAAGGTTGTTGCCCCATCTTCAGCATTGCACAAACTGATTTTTTGCTTTTCTTCAAGTTGTCGGCCCTGGATCTGTGTTCTTCGTATATAGATTTTTTTCCCATATCGTGAGTTAATTGGTATTTTCTGTTTCTAATAATTTTGTATTTAGATCTATTTTGTGTTTTTCTGTCCAAACATGAGCTGCTACTGCAGTTTTTTCTACTTCTCCTTTTTTTACATTTCTTATGTGTTCTTTAGTTCTAATGCTTAAATTTCTCTTCGTTTTCCCTATCACAATCTCTACATTTTATTTGATATATTCTTGATTTTTTATTATCTTAAATTTTTTTCCTTTTTTGCTTTTCATAAGTTTTTTAGGCTATAATCATCCTTTGGTGCTAAACTGATGTTAAATTTTCCAAAAAAGTTTTTGGAAATTATTGTGTGCACAAGGGTGATATGTGAATTTCTTGTATTTCTTTTCTTTTGGTTTTTCTATCTGAAGAGTGCTTTCATTTCTCAATTTCTGTTTTTTGTACTTATCAATTTTTTTGTGTATAATTTTTTCCTCGAAACCATTTTCTTTTGCTACCTCAATTATGTGTTCTTTTTCTATTTCATAATTTTCACTGTTCATAGGTATATTTACCAATCTATGTACTAGGCTGTTGAAGACTGCCATTTTGTGTGAATTATGGTTGAAACCTGTTGATTTAATGTAGTTATCTGTGTGTGTTTCTTTCCTATAAATGCTGAATTCTATTCCCTTTTTTTCTTCATTTCTGTGTAATTTTAGATCTAATAATGGTAACTGTTTGTTCACCTCTATTTCAAGTGTATATAGAAGTGTATACAGAAGAAAACAATAAAATTCACACTTGAAATACAGGTAAACAAACAATTTCCAGAGCGCAATTTTGACAGAAAAAATGAGAAAAAGAGACACAGAAAGAGAAATCTGTGCACTTAAATTAAAATGTAGAAATACATAAATTGAATGTGATTTAAACCATTAATTGTGTGTATTATCTTAATGTGTAACAATCATGTAAATATAAGACAAAATTACTAAGTACCTACTTATTATAAATATAAATATAGTTTTTCCCTGTAAAGTATTTATTTTCTTTTTTTCATACTCTTATAAGATAACACTAAATAGCCATTATGACCCCTTATTCACAACGGCTTGAATTCGATTTGATACTCTGATTTGGAGAAGTAGTCAAGCAGATTGGACGTTATTGAACCCGTTTGGGAGTGTTTCACTGATTCGCCGATTCCGAGCTCAATGTAGAGTTGTACATGGGGCAGCATAATCGGTATTGCACATGGGCGTACAAACAGCTAGCAGTGGGCCTGGACATAATTGTCTGTTTAGATCTGTAGAAAAATAATGTAACATTTGTGGCAAGTCATTTACTCAGCCTCCTGAGTAAATCTATAAATAAATCCCAATTTGCAATAAAAATCAGATACAATTATAATATCATTGAACGAAGCAGTTACTGGACTTAGGCCATATTTATATTCAAATTGATCAGGGAAGCAAGTGAAACCTGATTATGTAGGAGCAAATGTCATATAAAATGATCCAAAGAAGTGAGTATCAATGTAATGAAATTACTAGTTATTAAGTAGGGTACTGACAACTCAGGTAATGTCACCCTTTCTTTTGTTAAGACGGAAGTGGCCGACACATGATAACAACTTAGTAATGACAAAATCCTTTGCTCGACATATTGAGTAGAAATATCTTCTAAGCCTGCAGTTAACTGATTTATCGTGATAACCATAACCCATTAGCTAAATTTACAAGCAGGGATTTTACCCTGAGACAAACAACGCTAGCAAAAAGTGTGGGAATATGGCAATTTTCTAGCGTCTGAAGCCTAGGAAAAACCCAAGCCTAGCTAATGTTTGTGACCCGACTGTATGTGAAGCCAGCACGGGAAAAAGGTCCAACCTCTGATGGCGTAAATCGCCAATGATAAATTTATAACACCCCCATGATTAAAATAGGAGGGTGCATTAACCAATTATATGTTTCGTTATATGTGCCTAAGCACTGACCTCAGGTCCACGAGATCGAGGTAGTGGGAGTAACTAGTTTACCTAATAGGCGAGAGAGGCTTCTCCTCGTCACTTCTCGTATACAATTAAACAAAGTCACTTCTCAAAAACACTTCTCGTATACAATTAAACAAAGTCACTTCTCAAAAACACTTCGTTCTGAAAGTTAAATAAAGTCACTTCTTATGTTACTTGCAGTTTATAAAAGACAAGAATAAAATACATCTACAACAACTTCTCTGCATATTAATTCTGCCCGACGAAGTCCTCGTGGAATCCCTAGATAAGAACTCATGCCTATCGGCATTCCAACCTGAGCAACCCAAGTTCTCACGCATGGAGAACTCCTTCTGTATTCCTAGCGCCACTAAATCACATCTACGCCTCTTTACCTCTTTACCCCTACAATAATCCATCCCCATATTGTCTCCGAACAGTAGGGCTTTTATCCTAGCAACCTAAGGAAACACTAAAGTCCCTCCCCACATTATATTTATATTTTATAGACCATTTGCATCTAGAATCTTTAAGTGTATCAAGTAGGTGCATCTTTGTCATGTGTTTTCTAAAGATGTTCACTGATTTAATTTTGATGATCCATATTTTGAAATGGTTATTATAATAAAATAGGTCCCAGTATTGAAATTCCAACCTAGCATTTACCTTTATGATTGAGAAAATCTGGAAGAAAACACATTCAGTTTGGTCAGTATTGGGTTTGGTTCCAGGACCTTCCAAATATGATATTCAAATGCTATCTGACCACCTACTCACTCAGTGGAAAAAATATTGATGTATTATAGATTTGTTTTCTAATGTTCCAGGGAATTGTGTGATTTTATCAGCATTGTGTATCTGCGGAATAATAGTGCCATCTGTCTTGAACATGGTTTATTTTCTCGCTTTCATTATTGGAATGACAGCTTGGGCATGTCAAAAGGGGAAATACATCACAGTAGTATGCTTAAAGTTAATGTCAGTTTACACAGCTTTGCACATAATTGCTGTCTATGTGGTTCAAATGCAGAACATACAGATATATGTGTTACAGTACAGCAATTTGCAGAGGTAAATACTGAAGTAGTAGAATTAAATAAATTTCAATAATCTTATGCAAAATCTCCTGCAAATACATTAGCCAATAGTGAGGTGCAGCAGCATGTTCAAATTTACTGTACATTGTACAACTTTATTACATGGTATAACATTTCTCACAATTATTGAAATGTGCAATAAGAAAATTCTAAATATTTATGGATATGTGACCAGCCGCATGGTCTTGTGGTCATTGCTTTTGGCTACAGTTCATGTGGTCTTAGATTCAATTCCCAGCCAGACCACAGAAAATTTTCCTTAAAGGGAATTATTTTTGGATTTCCCATGATCTGGAATTTAGGTTAAGTTTAGGTTTAAGGGCTCCTCTGATGCTTCATTATCATTTATCACCCATCACAACATTGTGGTAATGTAACTCTGCCTTCCACGTGCCCTAACCTCAGAAGTGGCCAATGCCAGGAGAGGATGTCAGAAATGTCATAAGACAACCTGATAGAATTAAACAAAACAAAAAAAATTGAATGTTTGGAAATCACAATCTATTACTCTAGGGTACAGCAATTTTGTGACTTACAACCGTGACTTGTTTTCAACTAATGTTTGGCCTTTGGATCAAAAAATAACTGTAGTTTTTGTCTATCACATCAACTTTTTATGTTACAGGGTACCCTCAAAAATCATACAAATTGTGCATATGAAGGAAAATACAGTATAAACTTACCAAATATGCCATTTCTAAATAATAATTTTATATATATATATATATATATATATATAAAGGTTATGATAGGGTAAATTGTATAATATATAGTTTAAAGGTTGTGTTCATACAAATAGTTGTTTTTTATATTGAATGCCAATTATACACATTAAGGCACAAATTTTCTCTTATAGCTTTGTCGGGAGTGTTTAATCTGTTGACATTCTTGCTTGATGCTCCAACAATAGTCAGCCATCATATGTACAAAAAATGCAATTTGATGCTCATGTTGCAACCAAGTATTATGAAGCTCTCCAAGAGTTGCTGGACAATTTTGGTGTAATTCTGTGCACGTGTATTTCCAAGAAAGTCTTTAACAATGTTTTTGAATGCCAACCAAGAATTATTTTGAATTTCTGACATTGTTCCGATAAAGTGTTCATCTTTAACAAGCTGCCGAATCTATGGACCATCAAATATATTATCGGCCTTTTTCTTTTCAAATGACAGACTAGGAAATGCCAAAATGAGATACTTGAAACAGTCTCCTTCAATTGGCAAAGCTTTACCGAATTGCTTCATGAGACCCAATTTGATATGCAGAGTTGGAAATACAATGTACTTTTTGTCTACAAGTGACTCATGTACAATGTTTGGTTCACCAGGTTTCTGGTCAGATCTTTGCGGCCAATTTGACTGCACTCAATGCTTCCCGTGAGCTCTGCTGTCCCACATACGCAAAAAGCGGGGATACTTGATATATATCCATGTTGCTGCCCAAGAAGGAAGCCGACCATTTTAAAGTCAATGCAAATGATCCATTGGTGCAAGTGATATTGCAACAACTCAATGACTCTGTATACTTTCATATTCTTCTCTCAAATGCCTGTTGGGACTGAACCAAATACATTTACATTGTGGATGAGAACACACTTCAAGCTCAGCTTTAAGTTGATAATCAGTCACCATTCAGTTGAGTTAAGGCTGAAATTTCCAACTCTTCCATTAAACCATGTGAGTAATGGCAATACTCAAATTCATCATAACTTCGAAAGTGTTGCAGAAATGCACTTTCTCTTGTTCGAAAATAGGATACATAGAGAAGGTTTGTATCGGCCAATAGGAGAGCAATAGTGCTTCTATGATCCATGCTCGAGTCCATGGAGAGTGATCACATTATCATATGGTGTAAAGAAAAAATGTGATGTGGTAAAGAAAACTAACGTGAGTTTTGAAATCAGCTTACCTAATTAACTATAAAACAGCTCGAAAATCAAACTCAACAGAAATTTTGTTACAAATTTTTCCCGAGTATTATTTGATACTAATGTTACTTGAGCATGTTTCTCCCAAAAAGATTACTTCTTCACTCCCATTGGTCTCATTATCATAATTATCATATTCCATATTTTGTTTTTTAGTTTTAAATTAAATTACTACATGCCTCTTTATGTAAAATAATTTAAAATCAATGTTAGGTCAGGCTCAGTGAACTACTGTATACCATGCTGGCTTCTGATTCTGAGATATGCACATTCTAACTCATTTAGAGTTGAAAGATTTTAAGGGTGTAAAAGTCCTTCTAGATTTATGACATAAAAAAACTCAAGCCTGGAATGAATGTTTTTGAATAAAATAGAAATATATATTCTTCCAGATTTGAAATGTGATGCCAATAACCTGAGTTGTTAAATATTATTGTTAATATGGATTTTTAAATAAACACAATGTTGAAATTAATGTACTCTGGCAATTTTGATGTTATATTTTAAATTAACATGTTCCAGAATTAGATGTAGTTTTATATTAGAAAGAAAAATGAATTAATTAAATTAATGTTTTTATTACCTCACCTCATATCCTTTTTCTTCTAGACTGCAGTTTCGGAGCTTATCTCCATCATCAGTAGCCTCTAGTCGACCGGTATTATGTCGTTTCTTGACGGTTTTCTTCTTCCTTCTCTTCTTAGAAGGACGAAGAATACCTCCAAGAAATGACATAACATCGGTCGATTAGTGAGAAGGAAGAAGAAAACTGCCATGAAACAACATAACACCGGTCGATTAGTGAGAAGGAAGAAGAAAATTGCCATGAAACGACATAACACCAGTTGATAGAGGCTACTGATGATGGAGATAAGCTCTGAAACTGCAGTCTAGAAGAAAAAGGATATGAGGTGAGGTAATAAAAACATTAATTTAATTCTTAAATTAAACCTCATAGTGTTTTTCCCTGTGAAAGTTAAATAAATTATGTTTGAACTGGGTGTTGTTGATCAGCCTTTGGATGAAAGGAGAATTGTTTAAGTGAAAAGAAATTTACATTCCTATCGGAGGTTCCAACAGCGTAACGATCATTGCACTGACATACAGAGTCAGAGATCTGGGGTTTCGACTCCCGGGTCGAACGTAATTTTTCTTTCTAATATAAAACTATAATTATCCAATTCTAGAAAATATTAATTCAAAATATAACATCAAAATAATAAGCTTTACTGCTTAAAAGTAATTTTTAAATTCTCAATTAAAATACTTGAAATAGAAGTCATGAGATGGCGTTGTTGATAGCGATGGCTATCGGCCTTCGGATGTATAAGTGAAAAGGAAATTAGAAGTTGGAATGGCATAATGGTTATCACACTGATGTACAAACTCATGCAAACTTTTCACATGCAATATTTAATGCAACTAAAGAGAAAAATTTCTGCCTGGTCCAGGATTTGAACTAAAGATCTCCAGTTTTATGCACCTGTGATACAGGTATCACAACCCGGTTGACATCTCATGCTAATTGTCTAAGAAGATGGGAAACTTAATCTCCCACTACCCCAATGGCCTCTTGAGGCCTGAAATGGGATCACTGTACCTTTGTAGCGGGTTCAAACCCAGCTGAGGTCGACAGAATTTTAGGATGAAAAACTCCAAGTAACAAGTCCTCCAGGAGGGACTTAAAGCCGTGAGATTTTCAGGTTCGTAAAAGATCCTTAAGCCTGAATAAAGAGGTATCTAAGCAAAATTTACCGATTTACTTCATCCTAGTAATACCTTAATTGCTTGTCTCATTGGGTCAGTAAGTTGACAGCATCTGTAGGGAAATAAGTATAACTAAATTAACTTGGTCTAGAAACTGCTAACAAAGGAGAGGCTAAAACCCAACATTGTGATGCTATGCCATTGCAGATAGATAGATAGGCACACTAGCCAATTGTGCTTAACAGACAATCCGGGAGCAGACACAAATCTTTTTCTGTTTGAAATCTCTGTGGTCCTCGTAGTGAACTTCTATTCACTTTACAACAGGGTTACTTCCACAAAGAAGACATTCTAATGGGATTTAATCAATGCCATAACTAATAACAAACACAGTAATGAAGTTACTTTACTCAAACAAGCTTTTTGCATGCAATTGTTAATATAAGTAACTAACCAACCACAGAACGCTTGTCTTTGCAGCATCAGGGTATCATGTTCTCCCTGGAATCAAAGGATCACAGTAAGGTCAAGGGAATTTTTAAGGAACTTCTTTCAGAGAAAATAAAACATAACTAGTGGTACATTGTTATAGAGACGATATGTAAAAAATCTTTGGGAAGACAAAATTTTAGATATATACTTTCTGCTATTTTCATTACCCTCATATCAGAAATAGGTGTTATTGCAATCATTAATTTGGCCAGATAGCTAAAGTAGCAAAAGTTGTGATTATGGACTCGTTGGTAGGTTCAATCATTGGCAATGGGCATGTGAGAATTTTTTCTCACTAATTTGCATCCAGTCCAGTGGCAGCTCACAGCTTTGAAGTTAGGTGATGAGCTAGTAAAAAAAAAATATGGTTGGTTGGTATCTAATGTCGAGCACTTGATAATGAAATCATTCGCTCTCTTGCACTCCAATATTTAGCAGAAAGGCTGGTCTCTTCTACAAAAGCTGGACAACGGAGGAGATGATTTCTTTCCATATCTTCATTTAAATTGCAAAAAAGGGCATTTAGGTGAATTGGAGTACAATAAACTAGTTGTAACCGTTTAGTAGTAGGCACCACATGTGGTGGTTACGTCACCCATTGAGAGAAAGTAGGTATAGGAAGGAAGGAGAAATGAACCCCTAGGCCTCGAGTACTCTAATACCATCAGGGTCGAAAGAAACAAGAGGTCAGTCAAGGGAGACTGGATAGAAAAGTTGAAAGAGGGAATTGGTATGGGGAGGAGAAGTAATACCAATTCGGTCAAAAAAGAAAAACTCACCAAGCTGACCAGTGCTTATTGGTGAGTAGCCCTTCCCTTTCGTTCATCATGCATAAGCATGATTACTAACAGCTGCACCACGAGAAGGTGAGGGATTGGACACTAGGTTACTGTCCAGGTCGGTTCCTTTTAAGCCTTCGATGGAAGGAATTAAAGGGTCTCCTCTCTGTTAAAAACAGTAGCCTTTCCGCAGCCAAAAAAAAAAATATTTGTACACATGTTTATCTTGATCATTATTAAACTCACATATTTTTTGTACATCAAATTGATCCTTCAATCCTTTATGGCTGCAAATTTCTCAGTGATATCTTTATGGAATGGGTATTATAAATGCATCAGGGCATAACTGCAGATGCCGTAAAAATAAGGATAAAAAGACAGAGACCGAGGCGAGATATACTGACGTTTTATATCAAAAGATAGGGAGAAAAATAATCACCCTTAAAAATATAACTATTTTTCATTCGTTTCATACAAGGGCTGTTAAGAAGTAAAAAACGAGTAAAAATGCGTGATATCCGGAACCTATTGGTAAATTCGGTCACAACAACAACAGATGTGGGCCAAAAGATATCAACATGTTGATGGGAAAAACAAAGATTTCCATTTTGACCTGACGAAAGTCTCGAACCATCGTATGTAGGGTAAAAGTAAGAGGCGAATGTAGGTTAGAAGTGAAGGTGGCTGATGAAATTTCCACATGGAAAGCAAACTTTCCACCCGAGATTTTCCCCCCACAAATCAAGGGCAGTTCAGCAAAATATATACTCGCGACTTGTAGGAAAACATTCAGATCGAGGGCAGCTTTTGGGAACGCTCAGAGACGGACATGAATTCAAACCTCGGGTTGTGTGAGTATATTTGCGATTTATAATAATGGGTGTGGTTTCATTAACTGTAGTATAAGTTCTTTCTGAATTGTAATATCCCCCAAAGAAGAGAGTTTCTCTTCTGAAATTGCATTCCTCAGGTATGTTTTATACGCTTCAGGAAAAAAAGCTTATTTCCACATGCTGTTGTAGAGAGCATAACATGGAAATTCCTTAATCCATGACTGTTTGAAACTAAGTTTATAGTATATTTGAAGAGAAAAATTTTCGCCTAGACCGGGACTCGAACCCAGGACCTTTGGCTTGCTGGGCCAAATGCTCTACCAACTGAGCTACCGAGGCGAGTTATGATCTAGATGCAAATTTTTCTCTTATATACGTTGTAATTCCCTTTCGCCAAATGCTTTTGAAACCATTGCTTCTATCTTTGCAAATGGCGGCTTCTTAGTTAAGAAGACATTTATTGGGAATTTAACATTACTTTATAAAGCTAGTAAGGCTTCTAATGATGTTTTTATTATTGATTTAACATTTCTCACTGAAAGATCGTAACTCGCCTCGGTAGCTCAGTTGGTAGAGCATTTGGCCCGGCAAGCCAAAGGTCCCGGGTTCGAGTCCCAGTCTAGGCGAAAATTTTTCTCTTCAAATATAATTTATCTTTCAGTGAGAAATGTTAAATCAATAATAAAAACATCATAAGTTTATAGTGTTTAACTTCTTTTGTACCTTATATTAGCAGAGTTTCAGTAGGATGCCCACAATTTAAAACTTACTTTTATCTTCATCTTTCAAACGTGAAAAAGCTGTTTTCAATAAAAAACACAATACATCATAAACAGGATTCACATTTAAACCACCACAACAATAGCCAAATAGCGCAATACAAAAGAATTTGATACACAAAGCCTTAAGCAGATGGCTAATTCCCTCTCTGATACTTCACTTGGAGGATTTTGTTACACTAGACCTCAGCGGATGACATAATGGTTGTCATGGCGACCAGTGAGCTAAGCTCCATCCCGGAAGTCAAACAGCTGGAAAGCAATAATTCTTCACTTGAGTGCTGGGTGTAGGCCAGAATGACAGCATGTGGCATGGGCATTATGTCTCACAACTATGAGTCCTGCTTGTACAATTATACAGATATATATTTAATTTTAGGAAGTTATATTTTGAGGTTATTTTAATTATATTATTTTTGGTCTGGACATCTTACCTCAATATTAATGTTGATTTGTTCTTGGACATGTTTCAAAACAATTCTCTGTTTTATCTTCAGCTTTCCCAGACTGGTTTTATTAAATAAAACCAGTCTGGGAAAGCTGAAGATAAAACAGAGAATTGTTTTGAAACATGTCCAAGAACAAATCAACATTAATATTGAGGTAAGATGTCCAGACCAAAAATAATATAATTAATACAGATATATGTTTCTAAAACCAACATTTGTGGTAAGGAAAATAAAGTTTAAAAATAATTATAGTAAAAATAAAATTAAGTAGTACTTCATCTACTTCCCTTAAATAGCTGCCTTTTGATCCAGACAGGTCTCCGAGCCCATACAGTATACTTTATAATGGGTAGCAGAAACTTTTTGGACATAAAGCCAGCTAAATACAAGGCTAGGCATCCATCCTGCATCTTGAGCTATTAATTGAGAATATGCTCTGTAGAATCTTTATGGATGTTAAAGGAGAATCTTTACCCATTAAACTACAGACATGCTTACATGAGAAGTTGTTTTCTTATTTACAGATACCTGGGTATCAATATTTTTATAAATGAAACAAGTTCTGATCTACATATTGTGCAAACTAAATGGACCAAGTTCTTAAATGTGGCAAACCTGCTCATTGTCAGTTATGTTCTAGGCATCTTGATACATTTCTATGATCGCAAGGTAAGACATATTTAATAGTTTTATTTTCTTCCCCTCGTAACATATAATGTCATAACCTATGTGTTTTTTATTGAATGTGTTTCATTAAGTTTATATTCCTTAATCTTTATGCTATTCTCAATGACAGTCAATCTTGTTTCTTAAGGATTTTATATTGGTATTATTAATAAAATTTCTGGAAGAATATCAATAATTATAAATGTGTATATATATGTATAAGTCAGTTCTGATGGGTAGTGGTCACAATGCTCACCTCGGTCCTAAAGTTTTTGGTTCAATTCTGACTGGAGTCGATGCATTTTTTCAGGGCATAATAAATCCTATGTATTGATTCCTTCTGAAGCCATGGGTCCCTTGTTTTAGATTATAGCACATAAAAGAATTGAATTGTAATACTAATGATCTTACAAGGAAAGTATGTGGGCTCGAACAAACACATATACACCAAAATCGTGTGAGAGATAATTTAAAAGTCTCTTGCTGCACTAGTGTTACTCGCTCATCTGCTAAACTCTGCAGTCGTTCATTAGAGGACTCTGCATGTACCATGCCTCATTGTACATTGACCTGCCAGTACGCCAGTCGAAACCAGTAGGGACGGTGCAGTGTGCCTCTGAAGTTGCATTTTGTGAAGTTATTTGTGTAGTGAAGCGTCAGATGGGTCAGCGATTGGTAATCAATCCTGCTAATAATTGCGAATGGTTGAGATGAAGTTTCGAAGAACTCTTCTTCATGAAGATGCTATTGGTGTAGAAGATGAATCATTCGCATGTTTTCTGGTATATATTATAGTGCAGAAATATGAGCATAAGTTAGAAACAGATACTGTTGTAACACTAACACATAATTATGATGCTAGTGATGATAACGACGAACAACTCATTGCAAGCGGTAGTGATATGGCAAGTGCGGGAAGAGGTGATGGAATAGTGATAGTGAATTTCAACCCTCTCCTGATAAGAAGGTTAAAATCGCAAGTATCATCACGGCATTTGATGACAACACACTAGAAAACATATACGATGATTATCATGTAAGAGGTTTCAAAACATACGACAAGCTTCTGAAAAGATACCCTAAACTGAAGGCTAATAGCAATATTAAAAATATACTGGACTATGTGGCAAAGAAACGAGAAGTATATACAGTTTTCAAAAGAAATCGTACACTGCAGTTCAAGATCATCAAACAGTGTGTAATGGCAAAATTTGATAAAGTGCGAGAATGCGGTTCCACCGTTCATTATTGGCATTTACAACATTGGGCATTGGACGTAGCCAGAAATTTCGGGTGTACAAACTTTACAGCTTCACTAGAATTTATTACTAATTTGAAAAAGGAGTTTAGGATAACATCACGCCATATCACTATGCTCCAAGCATGAAAGATAAGGATGACGAAGAAGAGCTGATTCAAAGAGCTCAAATGTTTGTTGCTGATGTCAATGAGCATATCACGACAGAAAAAATTGAAATTAGTTCTGTATGGACGTGTGATCAGAGTCAGTTCAACTATGAGCTTTCTTCTGGCAGAACGCTCTACATGAAAGGGAGAGAAATACTCTCTCGATGTTGCAATCAGTTAACAGTGTAACACATAGTTACACGATCAATGTTGCTATATCAATGGAAGGACAATTGGCAGACTTCTTCTTCTTCTTCCTTCCAAGTATTAGGCCAAGGCCTGTTACGATCCTATAGAAAATTTCTGGGAAATTCTCATATAAGGCAAACTCTATATTTGCTTCCAAGAACCTAGTGGAAAGTTTGGACTCCGTGTGTCAAGGGAAATAGAAACTCGGTGCCCTCCAAATGTCTTCGTTGATGCAAGTGTGAGTGGGAAGATGACAAAACAACATCTGAAGATGTTTTCTGTCAGTTTTAATCCAAATTTGTCGAGAAAGTCATTAGTACTTTGTGACTCCTGGTCTGGACATAAGGATGGACAAGTACTACTGGAAGCATCTAGCAAAAAAGATGTACATTTAAAAATCATTCCACTTAAAACTACAAAATATGCACAATCTCTGAATGTGTATTTCTTCAGGCAATATAAAATATATGCCATAAGAATAACAGACTCTATTAAGAATTAAATTAATGTTTTATTACCTCACCTCATATCCTTTTTCTTCTATAGTGCAATTTCGGAGCTTATCTCCATCATCAGTAGCCTCTGGTCGACCGGTTTCATGTCGTTTCTTGGCAGTTTTCTTCTTACTTCTATTGATGGACCAATGAACCTCCGGATCAGGTCAAAATTTGTGGGAGTTTCGAAATTCATGAGTTTATCTTTCTTGTTTTTTTGGATGTGGATTTTTTCCCAGACTGTGAGTTCTTTTTGTTTATCTGTGTTTGATTATGCTAGCTTCTGTATCGATTAAATGCTTTTCAGACCAAGCATGGGCTATAAACAAAATGGGAAAGGGAAACATGAAAATCATCAAAGGAATAAACAAGAAAAATGTAATAGTCACAAAAGCTGACAAATGAAATCAAGTAGTAATCATGTACATTATTGATTATAAAAATAGAATGAACAATCTTTTGGAATCAACTGAATACACAGAAATTAAATCCGACCCACTTGCAAAATGCATCAAAGAGGTGGACAACACCCTAAAGAACGTAAACAAAATCCTAACCAAACAAAAAAAGTTTTACCTAAAGGTTCCCAACCCTAAAAACCCTAATGTGCATGGCCTCCCGAAAACACATAAGGAAGGAAACAAAATGAGACCCATTATCAACTGCATAGGGTCTCCTACATACTAAATACATTATAAATATTAATTGTATTGTATTCATAACTTGTAATCGTTTATATATACATATTGTAATTTAGATTTAAGACTTTTCTTTTGTATTTTTTTTAAACCTGGTTGAGTGGCAGACAAGGCCTTAAGGCCTTAACTCTGCCAGGTAAAATAAAGCTATTATTATTATTATTATTATTATTATTATTATTACTAAATATCTAGATGGTTATCTAGTGAATATAAGAATATGGGAGGATTTGAGAACCTTTCAATCGACAATTCATTAGAATTGATAGAGAATTTCAAGAACAGAATTAGAACCAACTGACAGGTTAGTATCATTTGATGTAGTTTCATTGTTTCCCAGTGTCCCAAGAGAAACCACCATTGAAATTCTGGAAAAATGGTTAACGAATAATAATTTAGAAAAGGAATAGATAGAAGAATACATCATTTTGACAAAATTGTGCATCGAACAAATGTTTTTCACATATAATGAGAAATACTACAAACAAAATTTTGGACTTTCCATGGGGAACACCCTATCTTCCTTTCTGGCTAATTTATTTATTCATGGGTAGTTTTGAACAGAATATAACAAGGGGACACCTATTAATTTTCAAATTTTGATGCAGATATGTTGACGATATAATAGCTATTGTAAACCATAAACAAATAGAAGATGCCTTAAAACTCCCTGAACCTTCAGAGCAAAACTGTAAAATTCACAATGGAAACTGAAACTGACAGACAAATTTCATTTTTGGATCTGAACCTAACTAGAAATGAAGAAAACAAACTAGAATTTGGAATATACAGAAAGAACACACACAAAGATAACTACATTAAGGCATCAGGATTCAACCATTTTGCTCACAAAGAAGCTTCAATAGTCTAACACACAGATTGGTGAATGTACCCCTGAGCAGAGAAAAATATGAAGAAGAAAAAGAATACATAATCAAAGTAGCAATAGAAAATGGTTATGAAGAAAACATGGTACACAAGAAAATAAATAAGTTTAAAAGGCAAAAACTAATCAATGAAAGCACACTTAAAAAACAAACAGAAGAGAACATAAGATTAAAAAAATTCACTTACCATTCTTTAAAACACCACAAGTTCCAGAAAATTTTCAATAAGTTTAACATTCGATTGGCCCCAAAGAATGAATACAGCCTAAACAAGATAATTAAAGCAAACAAAAATGAAAAAAATTGGAGAAGAATATAAATCAGGAATATATCAGATTATAAGGATTGCGACAAAATCTATATAGGAAAAACAAACAAAAAATTAAAAACCAGATTGAAAGAACACCTTAGAAATGTAAAAAACGGTGAAGTGGACAAATCAGCTGTAGCAACCCATGCTTGGTCTGAAAAGCATTTAATCGCTACAGAAGCTAGCCTAATCAAACACACAGATAAACAAAAAGAACTCGCAGTGTGGGAAAAAATCCACATCCAAAAAAACAAGAAAGATAAACTCATGAATTTTGAAACTCCCACAAATTTTGACCTAATCCAGAGGTCCACCAATAGAAGTAAGAAGAAAACCGCCAAGAAACGACATAACACCGGTCGACCAGAGGCTACTGACGATGGAGATAAGCTCCGAAACTGCAGTATAGAAGAAAAAGGATATGAGGTGAGGTAATAAAAACATTAATTTAATTCTTAAATTAAACCTCATAGTGTTCTTTCCCTGTGAAAGTTAAATAGACTCTATTAAACTACATTCCAGTAATATGCAGCCAAAATTGCATGACAGATTCTTTATCATGAATTTGCATTCTGTCATTTACAATCAATTAACTGCGGGAGTATGTAGACCAATGCTTCGTTATGTGTGGCAGAATGCTGGCTATGATATTGGTGAACTAGTGGACAACTTCAAAAGTGTAATTGATGTGGTGTTCAACATAGATATTATAGAATGTGCAATATGATATGCGATCAACTTGCTTTTCTTCACTGTGCGTTTTGCAGTCATTCATATTGCTGTGAACATTTTATTGAGTTCAAATCGAATCCCCAAAGCTGTTTATAATTATATACCAAGAGGACGAAGATCACTGGGCCGTCCTATGAAACGCTGGAGGGAAAATTTTCTATAGGATCGTAACAGGCCTTGGCCTAATACTTGGAAGGAAGAAGAAGAAGACATTTTATTGAAAGTCTCCATTTACATTTATAGTTAAGATATCTGCATTGCATGTGGCTTCTACAGTGACATCTAGAGCATGATTGCAGAGTTTTGCAGAAAAACGACACCCACCAGCACATTGAGAGGTACATAATGGTCCTGTAACCAAACTTTTATACAGATATGTTTGTTAGATGTTGAAGAGCATCATTAAATAAAATTATAGCATAGCTGTGTGTGTACACAAATTGAATGCCCAGACTGCTAGGAATGATGGAGACCAAAATATATACAGTAAAACTTTATTAAGTTATGTAGATAGGAAATAACACTATGAGGTTCTTTAATATTGTTTATTTTTTATTATTTCACTCACCTCATACTTCATAAATCATAGCAGACCCTGGGTTTCTTCACGTAATTTGTGACGCAGCATTGACAATGTCACAAATTACGTGAAGAAACCCAGGGTCTGCTATGATTTATGAAGTATGAGGTGAGTGAAATAATAAAAAATAAACAACAGTAAAACTTATTAAGTTATGTAGATAGGAAATAACACTATGAGGTTCTTTAATATTGTTTATTTTTTATCATTTCACTCACCTCATACTTCATAATTTATAGCAGACCCAGGGTTTCTTCACGTAATTCGTGACATTGTCAATGCTGCGTCATGTTCACAACTGACGTCCAACGGCCTTCTGCAGGATAGAAGGCCGTTGGACGTCAGTTGTGAACATGACGCAGCATTGACAATGTCACGAATTACGTGAAGAAACCCTGGGTCTGCTATAAATTATGAAGTATGAGGTGAGTGAAATGATAAAAAATAAACAATAACAGTAAAACTTGTTTAATCTGGAACGTGAATAATGCAGAAATCTGTCCAATGTGAACCAATTTATTGGTCCTGGCAAAATAATAGTAATTTTACGTGTATTTATTTTGTATAAAACGGAATCTGGCCAACGCGGAAACGGAGGGATAATTCTACACAATTCATGAAAAAAAAGCTTATATGGCAGAAAGACAGAGAGAGAAATAAATTAGTTTCCACTTCATTGAATTCCCATTAGGTGAAATAAAAATAAGGGATGATTTCTGCCGCCAGGTGAAGTAGATTTTCTACCTGTATCTGAAATTTTTTTTCGACCTCACTGCACATCCGTTATGCAAAATACACATTCGTTTAACAAATATTTGGCGTATGACATCTGTCTTACAAATAACCAGTGCACTGTAAAATCTTAAATTAGTATAAGATCTGAGACCGATTATGTAAGTATCTTTCACAGATGGCATTCTTAATTTACGGAATAAAGATGCCTAAATCGTATGTAAAGTAAAGTAAAGTGATCCCACAACAGGCCTCAGGAGGCCCTTGGGGTAGTAGGAGGTTAAGGCTCCCACTTTTTCTAGACAATCGGCACTTATGTCAGCTGGGTTGTCAGCCTTGCGTGACGGCCGCCTTTAACCCAGAACAAGCATCTGGTACTCATTTACGTTAGAGGCTGAGTCGACCCCAGGGCCATAGTGCCGCCAGAAGGTTTTGGGTCAGTTTAAAAATCCTGACCCCAACGGGACTTGAACCCTCGACCTTCCGGCTTGTAGCACAGTGCCTTAACCACTACGCTACGGTGTGCCATCATTGTCATTAAATGAAAAAGTGAGTGATTGAAGATAAAGAAAACACAAACTCTCAGTACACAAAATAACGACTACATTTAAATGTGGAAAAACCAAAGTTTATGAGATTTTAAAACACAAAGAAAAAGATTGTTTTACAAGTCCACGATCAATAAATCTCCAAATTTCTGGGCCGATGCTCCAAAGTCAAGCTCTAGCTGTTACTATATTCCTAGGGAATAACGATTTCATCTTCAGGTTGGTTGTGGACAGTTTTAAAAGATGACACAATGTAGTGTGGAATGAAATTTGCGGGGAATCAAAGGACGTGGACGAAAGTATAGTTAGTGGAAACTGAAACTGCATACTTTAATTTCAGGATACATGCCTAAGAGACATTTTTAATGCTGACGAAACGGGACTGTTTTTTTGCGTGTTACAGTCGAAGTGTCTCGTACATACTATACTTCACTTTCCAACAGCAGCGGAACTACAATTCATCCATGGTACATAAATGACATATACGGTGCTCTATAATCTAAGATTGGTTAATAATTTTTTTTTAATGCGGAATATTGTAGAATGTGGAAAAAAAATTGGACCATGCGATTCCGCATTGAACAAGTTTTACTGTATTTGAAGAGAAAAATTTTCACCCAGACCGAGACTCGAACCCGGGACCTTTGGCTTTCTAGTTTTACTGTATTTGATAAATAACCAAGTTCAGAAACTTGGATTGAGTGAACGTGCACAAGTAATACTGGGTCTGCAAAGAGGTTTATAGTGCTCATTTTTTATATGTATTGTAATTTGACATTAACTTACATAATAAAATAATGAAAAAATAAAGCATTGTATAATTCTTAATCACACCCAGTAACTTCCTGCAAGCTCAGTATTCACTCAACACCATTTTCCTACACATGATTGTTTAACAAAATAGGCTTTTTTCGCATCTTCCATCATCCATAGGAGTCTGGGTATTTAATTTATTAACATTTATTAACATTGCGTGTGTATATATATATATATATATATATATATATATCATAAATGAAAGTGCAACAAAAACAGTAGAAAGTATATTTGAAAAGAAAAATATATGCCTAGACTGGGGTTTGAACCCAGGACCTTTGACTCTCTATGTCAATGCTCTATCCAAGTGAGCTACCTAGGCCTCCAGTCTAAATGCCTATTTTTCTCTTATACATAGTTAATTCCCTAACCCCAAATGCTACCAGTCGTTGCTACAATTTTTGCAAATGGCGGCTTCTTTGTTAAGATGACTTTTTATTGGGAATTTAAACATTACTTATAAAGCCAGTAGTGCTTCTTTCAATGTTCATATTATTCTTTCTTTCTTTTTTCAAACCCCAGTCTAGGCGGTATATTTTTCTTTTCAAATATAATTTGTCCATCATTAAGACGTTTAAAAACGAATAATATGAACATTGAAAGAAGCACTACTGGCTTTATAAGTAATGTTTAAATTCCCAATAAAATGTCTTCTTAATAGAGAAGCCGCCATTTGCAAAAATCGTAGCAACGGCTCGTAGCATTCGGGGTTAGGGAATTAACTATGTATAAGAGAAAAATACACATTTAGATTGGAGGCCTAGGTAGCTCACTTGGAAGAGCATTGACATAGAGAGTCAAAGGTCCTGGGTTCAAACCCCAGTCTAGGTGTATATCCTTGTTTTCAGATATAATTTGTCCATCATTAAGATGTTTAAAAACGAATAATATTAACATTGAATGTAGAAAGTACATAGAAGCAACAAACTCTCAGTAAACATGGGTCCACAGACAAACTGTATGCGAGTACTTTTTATATATATAAAATGAACACTTTCCAGAATTGAACATAGTTTTATTTTAGAAAGTTAGTATGATACTGATTACACCATCCAAACTCCGATATGAACGCCAACAATTCAAAACTTGTATAATTCTCTTTCATCAGAAGGCTGGTAGCCTTCACTACTATCAATGCTATCTGACGACTTCTACTCAAAGTATTTTTATTGAGAATTTATACATTACTTTTAAACGGTAAAGCTTCATATTGTGAAATTATTTTTAAATTAACACTTTCCAGAATTGGACATAGTTTTATTTCAGAAACAAAAATTAACATTCGGACCGGGACTCGAACCCTGGATCTCTAACTCTGCGCATTAGTATGATACTGATTATATCATCCAAACTCCAATACAAACATCAACAATTCTTTCATCGTATCGGAGTTCGGATGGTGTAATCGGTATCATACTAGCATGCAGAGTCCCGGCCCGAACGTTAATTTATGTTTCTAAAATAAAATGTACATGAATAATTGACAAATTATGATTACGATCCACTACTGACTACATTGTTTGTACACAAGTACATTGAATATTTTCACTTGTCACAGTTCTAGTAATACATTATTGTACACCTTGCTAGACATTGGTTGCTTTTCATAATTAATGTGTTTCTGTTCATTTATAATCTGTTAGGATGGCAGAGCACTATGTGTAGACCATGAAAGAACATTACCAAAGGTGATTTCAAGTCATCAGAGAGATTGGGATACAAGGATTTCACTATTCCTCGTGGCCTATTGTGCATCTACTCTTGATACCGCCTAAATGACTCCAGTCAAGATTGTCTTCGGAGGAGAGTTTCAACTGTCTTGCAACCTACAGTTTGGTATTCCACATGATGCTGACCAGCCAGCAACCGATTACATATAGGAGTTGACCGATCAACTAAGATAAGTTCATCAGCATGCTAGAGAGCATCTGAAAGTACCCAGTAATAGGATGAAGGTGCGCTATGACCAACTAGCCAACTCTACTTGATTCAATGAAGGCACATTGTGTGACTGTACCAACCGACTAGGACGAAAGATAAATCACTGAAGCTGCAGCATTCCTGGGAATGCCCATACCGAGTGGTGAAGAGGATCAACAATGTGGCCTACACGATTTAATGTCAGTCTAAAGGGAATATTTAGTAGTTCATCTGGACCGACTGTTGGCATAGAGAGGAGGTGCTCAGAAGATCAGCTCTGAGGAGGGAACAATGTGACACATTGTTACCACCTTCGAATTTTGTGAGCAGCAACATATCTGCATCATCTGCAGCCAGCTAGACTTTCTGCCTGGGAAAATAATTTTCCAGATGCATCGATTCTAGAAGAATCTGACTATCTGTCTCTCAAGAGGAGTCTAGATTGGGATTGCAGAATGTTCCTACCCTCGCATATATAAGAAGTTGCAAGGGTTGGAACAGCTAGTTATGTCCAAATAGTGGACCAGTGTAGTGCCTTGAATAGTGAAGAAAAGTGAATGTGTTAAGTGAAGACACAGATAGTGTGAATTACTGAATGACAAAATAAATTGTGATAGAAGAGAGTCTACTATAGCAAGTTATAATTGTGGAATCAGTAAAATTTTGTGAAATAAATAAGTGAATTTGAAAATTTAGTGTATAAATATTTATAAATTTAAATAGAAGAAATAAGACTAATATCTACTCCAGCACTATCATTGACTATAGAATATAATTTAATTAATTGATTAATTAATAAATTTAAAGTACTTGATAAAATCTTAGTCTGTTAACATTCCTAACAAAGATACAACATACTATCCATTTGAATCTCTTTTTCTTTATAGGTGTTAAGTAAGATGATAAAAAAACCATTAAAACCTGATGTGCTGCCTGAGTCTTTAGGTAGAGAATCTGAACAATCTTCATTACGATCCAACTTCGAGGTAAATTTGCTATTATCCTTAGTAGTACAATTCAAATCTGGCCTTAGTCTTCTTGATTCTTGATCTCCAGGCTTCTCTATCCTGAGTTTTCAGTTCTCAATTCCTTCATTCAGATCTTCATTCATGGAGTCCTTCCATCTCTTCTTCTTACTATGAAACTCAGTCTTTTACTCTAAAACTTTCTTGCATAGTCATTTCAGGTATACTTCCTGAGTTTAACTTTTGTAGGAATTAATCACTATGAGGTTTAATTTATGGTGAAATTAAATGTTTCTTACCTCTCCTCATATAAATCTTCTAAGTAGATCGCGATTTCGAGACCATAACGATCTCATCTTCAGTACTTCTTTGGTGACTGATGTTAAGTCGATCGGAAGAAACTCTTCTTCTTCCCTCTGAAGAAGAGTTTCTTCCGATCGACATAACATCAGTTGCCAAAGAAGTACTGAAGATGAGACTGTTATGATCTCGAAATCGCGATCTACTTAGAAGATTTATATGAGGAGAGGTAAGAAACATTTAATTTCACCATACTTCCTGAGTTTTCTAGGATCCAATCATGTACCTGTTCCTTTGCCAAATTTCATTTCTGTGATTTTTTTTCCCAATACCTTATATTACATTTATTTTTAAAAAAATCTTACTTGTTAGGGGAAATAAGTCAGAGGACTAATATGTGCATGCCTTATAGTAGCATTTCTCAATACCAGTCCTAATTAATGGAGCTCCACTGTACTTACTTCTTCTTGTAGCTTCAACCATGAGGCCAATTTCACATTCTCTTATATAATATATTTTTAATAGTATTATCTATTAAGATTGTATTGTAGTTATTAATTTTACTTTTCAATTTGTTTCTTGGATGGTTTGCAACCAAATAATCCAGGAAAATATGTTTTAGCATTTTATCTTCTACATTATGTAATAATTTGCAACTTAGTATAAATGATAAATTGAATCTACATATCAAAGGTAGGCAATGAAAACCTCGTAATTCCATCAGTCATTGAAAACCACATAACTCCAGTAGCCAGCACAGAAATATGTGATGCATAACCTATTGAGAACACGGACTTCAAATTTATTAATAACTTGACTTGTATTCTGTAGTAAAATATGTGGGAACTATTGCTGTATCAATTTTCATAGTTATTTAAAACAGTTATTTGTTTCTCTTGTAAAATTTACCAAAATGGAGTTATGAGGTTTTCATTGTCCACCATCGATATGAATAATTCTGTTACAGTATGTTCCCATTCTTACTTTGGCAACAAGTTTGAATTTTACACTTGAAGCCATTTTAAATCTACTAAGTGTTTGAAATTTTTTGTAAGCTATAAAGTGATCTGTCTGAATTAGAAAGTTGCCATTATAAAGTCTAAAATTCATTGAATCACAGGTCTGTAAATTTAATTTTTTTTTCTGTAGCTCAGGGTCTAAACCTAATTTTGGTGTGCTGAATTCAAATATGTTAACATTTGTTTTGTATCATGGAAGGTTTTTATGGAACCTTTAGAAAACAAAATTCCTGATTATAAGTCAAGATAGATGCAACATGTTCATTGAATGGAAGATCACAGAATACCCAAACAAATGTTAAGATATCAACCTGCAGGAAGAAGAAGACCAGGACGTCCACTCAAAAGACTTTTGGATGGTGTTTCTCTTGAGGCCGAAACAGGTCAACAAATGGCCTAAATTCGTGAATGTACTATGATGATGAAGGTTTTTTTGCCATGTTGAAATTAAATATTTATTAAAATTTGCATTATAAATACTTACCTACTTACTTACTGGCACTATTAAACTGTAGGTTCATGACCACACAGACATAAGCTCTCCATATATCCCTATCCTGAGCTAATGCTTTCCAATCATTATATATAATAACAATAATCTTTTAAATTGCTGCAAAAACTACAGATGTTTGATACAATATCAATTGTGCAGTTAAAACAGTTTCAAAATCTACTAATATACTTTAAGATTTCTATCTTCTTCTCTGTTTAGCAAGAAATGAACAGTGAATTGATTGGCATTTGTGCTCCTGCTAAGGATTTTCTCTTACCGAACACTAACGGCAGTAGGCAATAATGAAAACATCCCTGTTTCCTTCTATTTTATGTCTCTATGGAATCTCTCACCATGTTCTTCACATAGTGCTTCTAAATTCTCTGGGAAATGTTGAAGATGAGAGTGGAGGAAGTGTATATTCAAGCTCATATTACATCCCAGTTCTCTGAACTTTTCAAGCATGATTTTTACAATTTTCTCATATTGATCTTTAAAATTACCCAGAAACTTCTCGATGATGATCTTGTATAATTTTCAATGTCAGATATGCAGTTTTTAAAAGTAACATCCCCAATAAGTTTGCGAATCTAGCCTTCAAAAAGTCTCCATCAGTTTTGCCTCGCGATAATTAAAATACAATTTAATTATATAAACACTTTTTTTCTATTGGATTACATATCTATAACATGGATTTTTAACAAAATGTAACGAAAAAATACTGACAGTTTGAACAACAATGGTTATGTGCAATTTCCCCCTCTTTCCCCCTTGAAACTTTGTTTTAATCAACAAATACATTCAGTGAATTTGGAATGTGTACCTTGGTCAGTTTGTGTTTTACTTAAGTCTCAAGTAATTTTCATTATCACTTTTTTTTTAATTTTCTACCCATTGTCATGCCAAAACCAAGTGTGTCAGCCACAAGTAGGGCACACAAATTCAGCAGTGAAAGTTTTTTTGTAAATTATAAAAATATTGATATGCCGGTACTGTGACAAAAGACTAGAATATGAAAGAAAGGACATGTTGCTAAAACATATAGCCAGTGAAACTCACAAAAACTCTAAGAATAAGAAGACATCAATGAGGTGGCAATTATCTGTTAAAGGGTCCTTTTTACAGGCTAAAAAAAGCAAAAGAAGACAAAACAGAGTTCATTGTTGACATTTCGGAGGCATTTTTGAGTGCAGGAATTTCTGTGGAAAAATTAGATCATCCCAAGATGAGAGAATGGTTGGGCAAATACAGTACATAAAGGGCAGTTGTGACTTGCCTTCTGCAGATAGAATTCGGCAACATTACTGGAACAAAAAGAAAGTTATTTTAATTAAGGGATAAGGGAATAACGAAGGAACTTTGTACAGGCAGCGATAGTTTTATCAATAATTGAAGTTCACAAGTCACTCGATTTATTTAGTATTGGAGTTGCTATACATATATTTAATATAATGAAAACACTTGATTATACGATGTGTATAGCGATATGGCTTATCTATGGAATACTGAAGAATTATTTTTATTAATACTGTAATCTAAAAAAATACGACTCAGTATCCTTAAATATAGATTTATTACGATGTTTTGTTCAAAATATTTTACTTATTAGAGAACTTAACGTAATTTGTAGAGCTATTTGAACTTGCCCTATGTTCGTCTTCCTCGATTAAGAGTTACAATTTTCGATTTGAACTAGTAACGGTCGTTATTTTCCCGCAGTTTAAAATGAAACTTAATCGATGTCCTCCCTTCGCTATCTGAGAGGCTTGTGTTCTGTACTCGTCTCCGTTTTATATATTGAAAACCTCAGTATTCCTTCAATCGTTCAGATCACTACAGCAGAAGGGGTTACAATTTATTCCTATTGGTTTAAATATAGGTGGACATATATTATATATATATATATATATATATAAAAGGTGTGAATTTTCTTTGTTTCTGTTTGTGACGCAGCTAATAATAGGCGTGTCTATCTCGCGCTACTTACTGACAATGTTGCCAAGTTTGTTTGTAGTTAGGCCTATTGGGTTTTTCTATTTAGGGCCTAGCAACTTAATTAAAAACCGTTAGTGTCAATTAATTTTAATATGTTATTCGTAGTTATCTTTTAACTGATATATGTATATGTCCAAATTTTAATTTGAAACTTCATGGTGAAACTCCAATTGTAAACTTTTTGTCAAATTCGTCATTCATAAACATTATTCTGACTTGACATTCTAATCTCTTTTCAAATAGACGTTCTGACACATTTCTATTAACAAAGAGTTTGGTATCTATAGGTTCCTATTGTATTCAGATACCTGGAATTCATGTATACCATACGTCTTCTAGACTTTCTGGAGCCGTCTGTATTGGATTAACCGAAATTTAACAAAAGGAGTTGTCTTAGTCATTTATAAAAAAAGGAACTTAACTTTTATATAATTAATAAAATTGATTCATTAATATGATCATTGGATTGCAAATAAATTTCTGAATAATTTAAGTCGGTATTCCATATGTTTATACATATTACATCTTTATCTCGAATTATGGGCCTATATTTAAATAATTTAGATTTAATGAAATATTTAGTTTATATTTGAAACTAAAACAATCTGGAGGGAAATTTGTGTTACATTACATACCAATTATTGGGATAAAAAAGTGGAGGAATTGAAACAAATAGTAAAGGACAAAAAAACTTTTCATCATGTGTGATAAAACAACCGACAAGTCTGGGATCTGCATATTTAATATTCTGTTTCGTCTTTAGGAGGGCCCGGATTGGTAAGGAGTTCACTTGGCTGCCAGTGCTGTGCTTGACAAAGCCACTGGTTCATCATGCACTCAAAGTATTGTGTGGACACTTTAAATAAATATGGAGTTGGATATGGCAATGTGCTAGGGATTATTACCGACTCAGCACAGTACATGACTTTATGTGCCAATACTCTAAAAGCTTAGTGGGGGAGAAACTTGTCCATGTTCAATGCTGGGTCCACAACATCAACTTGGTGGGTCAGATTTGGCAATGCAGCCTAGATGAATTGAACATAACTGTTGCTGAAACAAAAGCTGAATTTCTCAATGCAAGGAAAAAGGAAGCATTTGTATTTTGACTTTCTTCGTGAGAAATATGAGAATGGCCCTGGAAAAGTTAGGCATTTTCCCATGCCAGTACAAACTAGATGGAACACATCGTTTGAAGCTGCAAAGTATATACATGAATACCTTGATGACATATTGGAATTTGTGGAGCAGCTGGGTGAAGAAAACAGTGACATAAAGTTTTCTTAAAGATGCAAGTCCCCAATTAATTAGCCATCACAAAAGTTCAGGCTCAATTTGTTGCTGATAACTGCAACTGATTTGTTAATGCAAATGCCATTGAATTTTCTAAATTCTACGAAGGCTATGTTGTTCTCCAAGGCCTCATAAAAGAAGAGTTGAGACGACCAGAGTGTAGCTATTAAGACATTTGCAAAATGATTTGCTCTTTAAGAGAAGAGTATCCCGAGTTTGCCAAGACATCTCTTGAAGCCATCTGGTATCCAACTTCAAATGTGGACTAGGAAAGTTCTATTTCTCAGTGTGGTATTGTGGTGAGTGATCAAAGATAAATTTTGCTTACAAATTAGTGACTAGGATTAAAATTTTATGCATTTTAGTGTATTAAAATCGATATCAATTGTACAAGCTAAAAGTTGACCTTAAACTACTGGATATATCATTCTTATTGGGTTTAATATACTAAACTAGGATTAAAAAACTCGAATTTACATTTTTTAGGAAATACCGCCAAATTCCCAATAAAATCAAAGTCTTGAAATTTTAAAACAATTTTTTCCTAAAAAATACCACTTTCACAGATCTCTACTAATGGCAAATTTATTAAATTTTTGTCCCTGGTACCAATTGTTTTCTTTTCAGCCAATTAACAATTTTCCAGTGTCTTTCCTTTGCTCTGGAGTCCCATACACAAGAAAAACGTGGAAATTTCATGTACCCTCCATTGATGTCCCAATAAAATACTACACACTTTAAGGTCACAGCAGACGTACCACTTGTGTTCATTTTGTTTTATTTTTTCTAGAATAGTGCACATGTTTGTATGTGTTTCTTTCATGTACACTGACTGAAATATTGGAACTCAGGCTAATTTATTCACATTATGCAGAAGAATGCTCTTTAGACTTATTTTACTAGAATCAAAAAATATATGCCAATCTGCAGGTTCATAAACTATTCCTAGGTGACAATTCAAGCCAGGGATATAACATCAGTATACTATTAAATTAATATTGAGAAGTTGAAGCTATTACTATGATGGAAATAAGTAAAGTAATGAACACAAATTATTGTAATCAATGGTAAAGAGAATTTTTTTTTTTTTTGCCTGAACCGGGAATTGTACTTCCCCCCTCCATTATGAAATACTTTTTTAATTTTAATTTTTAATTCTTCTTCACGATGTCTATACTAATAAAAAGTTGTACTAGGAGGTACTTCAAATCTTGAACCTAAAAGCTTTTTTTTTGTAAGACCCAAATCGCATACCAAATCATTTAATTTTGATTAATTGGTAGGATACAGATAGTGCCTTTTCATTGTAGGGACAATTTGAAATAATCTTCTGTGCTGGTACTACTCTCTTGTAATGATGTTGGTGGTATTGGAATTGTAATATCTATTGCATGTGCTGGTGGCTTATTGCTTCCGGAGTTTTTAGCTGGAAACTGTGTAATGTAACCATGAGAGGGTTACCTACCCTCAATTAAATACAATGACTAACTAGTATGAATAAAATCAGTGATTATACTATAAAATTGTATTGTATTTTATGTGTTTACATATTTTAATACAGAACTTACATACTGCATACAAGTCATGAACCACACACTCTCATATTTTATGTTAAAAATAGAGTTCTACAAAATCTGTATGTGATATGCAAAAACTAGTAACAGTTCCGTTATCAGGGTATTTGACTTGACTTACTTGTATTAAATGATCTCATGCTGCAAAATCTTCACAGGCTGTGTTATTAGCTAAGTTGAGTGTAATATCTAAATGTAAAGCTGTATAAGATAAATTAAACCTCATAGTGATTTATTCCTATAAAAGTTCAATAAAGCTGTATAAGTGTGTGTATGTGTGTTTCAGTTGTTTATAGAGTTGAAGAAAATACAAAAGAAAACTACAAACTCTAAGGATATTGAATCAATTCTTTCTTCGCCTGCATTGCTAGAAGTATCAGGTGAGTTCAGTATTTATAAAAAATTATGAGAGGCTGCAAGTCCTATATGTTCAGTGGTTCATTGAACTCTCAAGATAAATCACCTTTTAAATCCTCATTGTAAGTCCTGCTGGATGGAATTATACCAGGGTATTATTTTTTTTCTGCACCATTTTATAAAGCTTCCCTAATATATTTTCTTATTCTAGCATTAGCCTCTTTAATCTTCTTATTTTTGCTTATTTGAAAATCTATTACCGAAAGATTATTTTCATTATAAAATCTATAATTTCTAGAATAGTTGTACCAACTCCTTACTCTGAAGAATCTTGATGAAATTAAATGTTTCGAGAATTGATGTTTTCTAAATTATGTAGTCTATTAAACACTTTACAATTTTTTTAAGTGGGTTGCAAAGGATAGTGAAGTGCATTCCATAACCTCTCCTTTCCAAATCTCAACCTCAACCTGCTCATGGTGCAACCTGCTTTTACAAATGAGGCTATGAGGACCGAGTAATGGCGGTATAACCACATCATCAGAAATAGAGGAAATGCTATTTCAACACTTACGCTGACATGCCACGGCGTAGAAATGGTCCACAAATGGTGCTTGTGAGAATGATCGGTGGATATAAAAAATATATATCCTCCCGGCAAGGTCCGATGGACCCATTAACCAACGGCATGTGTGGCCCTCCAGTCATACTGGGGGTTTATGTGAGTGGGTGATGTAACCACCATTACAAATAAAAAATTGGTGCCCGCTTAAAAAAACGGTTACATTTATGCTGAACAATGGAAAATCCTTCAGACAAATTTTCCGGAGGTAAAACAGTCCCCTTTTCAGATCTCCAGGTGGGGACATCTGCAGGACGTCATACACAGAACATCCTTAAAATTTTCCAATGGAAAAAGACGAAGAAATGAACGAAGAACATGTACAAACCTGTGAAGTATTACCTGTTGGATCCACCATATTGGAGAGCAAGAACGCTAATAGCTTCATTGCCAAGGGCCAGCATTTGAAAACAACAACAACATTTTTTTTAAGTTTTCAGTTAATAAAATTATTTGAAATATAAACAAAAAAGAATAATTCAATTTTAAAAAAATAATTCAATTATTTATTGTACTCACCATTTGTATCACCAAGCGAATGATGACAAATCAAGAGCTTCAGAACATTTGAATACTACCATTTGTATCACTCTCTCAAAACTTGGGACTCGTGCTGCAGTCTAAGTACTCATATTTATTTTTTAAAACATGGCACTGCACGTAACACTATTTTTTACTATTAACCCTACAGCGGTAAGAAGTTTGCACAAGCTTTTTTTGAAGAGAAAAATTTTCACCTGAACTGGGAATTGAACGCAAAACCTTTGACTGTACATGCCAGCACACTGACCAAGCTGCCTTTTAAAACAGAAATTATTCTCTATCTTATATTTCCCCGTTAGCATCAACTTCTGTTTGCAATGCAATTTCAAGAAGACTTTCAGGATTATATTTCTATTATACTACTATTAGCTATAAAGCTATGATGATATTATATGTAAATTTATACCACTCACACTGAGAGTTAAATTAATTTTTGAAGAGAAAATTTTTTACCTGAATCGGGAATTGAACCTGAGGCCTCTGACTTTATGCACTAGCTCACTTACCACTATGCTATCCAGGTTTCCTAGTTCAAACAGAATTTTTCCGTATCTTACAAAAATGGTTTGCACCCTTAGGAAATATTTTGAATTAGAAGGACAAAAATTACACTCCATTAAACATTAAAGAATGTGAACAAGAGTCCACGAAGAAATGGGGTTATACCGAGATAACATTTAATATTATATCATTATTAGTACACCACTGTGGTCTTGAGGTCTTGTCACGCAGTGGGCCCGGGTTCGATTCCAGGTTGGGACAGGCTCCTGTGTGAGATATTTTTCGGGGTTTTTCCTCACCTGTAAGTCAAATGTCAGGATGCTTAGGGCCCAATGGTCCCCAAAAATCATCCAGCCATCATCATCATCATCTTTATCATTATCATCATCATCATCCTTCATCGGTGTGGAAAGCAACAGGAAGCTACCACACCTATAATTCCTTAGTAAAGCTGCAAAGAATTGCATGAAAATGCTGTGATTGCAGTGAAAGACTTGCCCTCAGGTAGAATTACTATGGATGGATTGATATCATTATTATTATTTTTATTATTATTATTATTTATATGATGTGACCATTCTATTACACCCTTGAAAAGGGTAAAAGAGGGGTAATACTTTTACTTGAGAGATTCATTTTGCCATTATCTTCAAATTATTTACTATTTTTTAGGATTCAAATAACTTGCATATATTTTAATTTAGTGAATATATTTAACTGTATAAAAATAGATGTAATTCTGTTCATTATATATATAGCTCAAGAGTATTTATAACTTTATTAACCTAGTCGTTCTTCAACATACTATTTAAATCATGAGTTGCCTCTGATAATAACTCATGCTGTTGCAAGAAGTTTTTCCAAGAATTTTTATTCAATTCTAGTAAAATATATCTCAAAAGTTAGATCTTGCCAAATCCAGGTAGTTCCTTTCTTTGTCATTTATATATGAATTCCAAGATTTATATGCTTACATAGCTTCTCTTTTTATCCAAAGCATCTATAAATATTTAATTTTAGGAAGTGATATTTTGAGGTTATTTTAATTATATTATTTTTAGTCTGATCATCTTACCTCAATATTAATGTTGATTTGTTATTGAACATGTTTCAAAACAATTCTGTTTTATCGTCAGCTTGTCCAGACTGGTGTGATTTATGTTGCATTATGTCGTACATCCTGGATGTCGATGTCAGCTCCGTCCTGTGGTTGGCCAAAGAACCTCCAAACAGGTAGTTATTTTTCAGTGCTAATTTAATATTAAATTTCTCAAATAACTTTTGGAATTTATTGTCTACCCAAGGGTGATATGTGAATTTCCTATATTTTTTCATAGGTGGTTCCTCTTTTTCAAGAGTACTTCTGTTTATCATTTTTTGTTTTTTTATACTTTTCTATCCTTTTATGTACCATTTTCTCATCAAACCCGTTTTCTCTTGCTACTTTGATTATGTGTTTTTATCTCCTGTTTGAAATCTTCTTCGTTTAAGGGTAAGTTTACCAATCTATGAGTTAAACTATTAAAGGCTGCTAATTTATGTCCAATTGGATTGAACCCTGTTGATTTAATAAAATTTTCCGTATGAGTTTCTTTCCTATGAATCACAAATTCAATTTTTCTTTTTTCTTCGTTTCTGACTAATTTAAGATCCAAAAAAGGTATCTGTTTATTTTTTTCTATTTCTTTGGTAAATTAGATGTTTGTATATTTAAATTAATATCAGGAAATAAACATTATGAGGTTATATCATTAATAATGAATGGAGAACATATTTTAATCGACTCACCTCATACATTTTCAAACTTCTTTGATATTGTCTGAAACCGTCGGTATCAAAGAAGTTTGAAAATGTATGAGGTGGGTCGATTAAAATATGTTCCCCATTCATTATTAGATGTTTTTACTCTGTAAATTTAACAGTTTTAGGGAAATCTTCTACATGTTTATTTTTTACAATACAAATTATATCATATACATATCTGCTCCAAAATTTAAACATTGTGGGATGTAAATTTTGGAGCAGATATGTAGATGATATAATTTGTATTGTAAAAGAAAAACATGTAGAAGATTCCCTAAAACTGTTAAATTTACAGAGTACAAACATCAAATTTACCAAAGAAATAGAAGAAAATAAACAGATACCTTTTTTGGATCTTAAATTGGTCAGAAACGAGGAAAAAAGAAAAATTGAATTTGGGATTCGTAGGAAAGAAACTCATACGGAAAATTTTATTAAATCAACAGGGTTCAATCCAATTGGACATAAATTAACAGCCTTTAATAGTTTAACTCATATATTGGTAAACTTACCCTTAAACGAAGAAGATTTCAAACAGGAGAAAAAACACATAATTAAAGTAGCAAGAGAAAATGTATTTGATGAGAAAATGGTACATAAAAGGATAGAAAAGTATAAAAAACAAAAAATGATAAACAGAAGTACTCTTGAAAAAGAGGAACCACCTATGAAAAAATATAGGAAATTCACATATCGCCCTTGGGTACACAATAAATTCCAAAAGTTATTTGAGAAATTTAATATTAAATTAGCACCGAAAAATAACACCGTTTAAATAAACTAATAAAAACCAACAAAAATGAAAAAAACTGATAAAAATAAAAAGTCAGGAATATATCAAATTGAATGCATGGGTTGTGAAAAGATATATATAGGAAAAACAAAAAGAAACCTATAAATTAAAACCAAAGAACACATAAGAAATATTAAAAATGGGGAAATAGAAAAATCTGCAGTTTCTGCTCATGTTTGATCTGAAAAACATAATATAAATTCAGACACTAAATTATTAAAACAGTTAGAAAATACAAAAGAGCTGACTATCTATATTATGAAGAACAAAAACAGAGTTATGAATTTTGAAATACCGATGGAGTGTGACCCTGTTTGGAGGTTTTGGCCAACCACAGGATGGAGCTGACATCGACATCCAGGGTGTGTAATATAATGCAACATAAATCAAACCAGTCTGGACAAGCTGACGATAAAACAGAATTGTTTTGAAACATGTTCAAGGACAAATCAACATTAATATTGAGGTAAGATGATAAGACATCTATGAATGTTATGGTATGTGTAGAAAATATAATCTTCCAACACACAACTTAGAAAATTGGATTTATGTGACAACACACTTGGGACACATCCCTTGTCAGAATATTATAGTTTTTTTTTAACATGCTGTTTATTTTTCCTAGGGATGCATGTTAGAAGAACAAAGAAGAAAAAATCTTTTATCTGGTGGGATTTTTTTACTGATGTGATCAATATTTTCAGAGAACTATTATTTTTATTTTCACATGTTATTATGATGGTAAGTATTTTTTTTATGTCCCAGTTTGTCCTTTTGGACATTTCTGGTGTTCTCTCCTGCATTGGCATAATTGTAACACATTTCTGAGGTTGGGGCACCTGGAAGGTGTGGTTATGTTGCCCTGATGATATGATGGGTGATGATGATGTTGATAGTCGTGTGCCAGGAGAGTCCCTAATCCTAAGCTTAATCTAAGATGAATATGAATGATGATGATTGCAATGGCCATATGATGTTCAGGGACCGTTTGGGCCTTAAAGTTTCCTTACAATTGTCTTACAGGTGAGGAAAAACCCTGATAAAAACCTCACCCAGGAAATTGTCTCAACTGGGGATCAAACCCAGACTCACTGCATGACAGCAAGCCCGGATTCGATCCCCAGTCAGGACAGTTTCCTGGGTGAGGTTTTTATCAGGGTTTTAAATATACAAAAATTACTATTTTACCCACCATTTGTGCCTATTTTGTGCTTTCTGAGCCTAAAATTGCCTTTTTAAGTTTTACTGTGCCTAAAAATTATTATTTTTACACATTAGTACCTATTGTGTTTTGTACCTAAAATTGCCTGATTCTTGTTTAGTTGGTCTTCTGAGCTAAATGGCAGTAGTCCAGTTTTGTTAAAACTCGACGATTCGTCTACTACTATGGTAGACATTCTCAGGGAATTCTGCATGCTCTCTGTGAACTCCTTGACTATCGGCTGCAGACTGATTGGTCATTGGAAACGTTCTCTCTATTTATTGGCGGATCCTGCATGCTGGTGTTCTCTAGGCAATCGGTTAGGTGTGAGCTGTTTTCTGTTTGGCTGCACCTGGCACTAGCGCAGAAGTCATAGGCTTGGTCCTAGTGTTTTGTAGAGCTGGAATCCAAGTTTTGTTGAACTTGACCAAGCCTATGACTTCTGCCACTAGGACCAGGGACAGCCAATCAGAAAGCAATTCGGACGTAAAAGACTGCCTAAAAATTGCCACTACTGGGAGCTGCCTATAAATAGGGACACCGTTTCGAATGTCCAGTCAGTCTGCAACTGACAGTTGAGTTCACAGAGAGCATGCAGAATCTCCTGAGAATGTCTACCGCAGTAGTAGACGAAATGTAGAGTTTTAACAAAACTGGACCACAGCCATTAGCCTTTAAGATCAACTAAACAAGAATCACAACACTTGCCGTGAAAGCCTACAAATGTAAAATTGCCTGTTTTTAAAATTACATTTACATATTTTAATTAACAAAACTAAAATTATGGCATTTCATGGGAAGGACCCCATACAAAGTAAAATGTGTCTCCAGAATAAAATTTTAGAGAGATCTAATCAATTTAAATATCTTGGATATTATCTCTCAATCTGGGATGAAAAGGATATCCCTGAAAAAAAATTACTAGTTATAATAAAAGTTTAGGAATTACTAATCAAATTATGAAACCATCCCTTGTACAAAAAAACACTAGATTACATTTATATAACACTTTGGCTAGACCAGTGTTGACCTATGGTAGTGAAGCATGGACACTAAAAAGACAACATGAAAGCAGAATAACGGCTTGTGAAATGAGATTCATGCGCAGAACAGCGGGTTACACCAGATGGGATCGGAAAAGGAACACCGATATCTTAAAAGAATTGAAGACTATGCCAATTTTGGAATATATTAAACAGTACCAACTAAATTAGAAACACCATCTTGAAAGAATGAGTTCAAATCGGATCCCCAAAGCTGTTTATAATTATATACCAAGAAGACGAAGATCACTGGGCCGTCCTATGAAACGCTGGAGGGAAAATTTTCTATAGGATTGTAACAGGCCTTGGCCTAATACTTGGAAGGAAGAAGAAGAAGAAGAATAAAAATTATGATGGCAAGTAACACTATGAGGTAATATACAATTTATAAATTGAGTTGAAGAAATCTTTTTACATCTCGCCTTATAAACCTCTCCATGTTTTCACAGCCAAAACTCTGACTGTTGAAATTCTGTCATTGCCATCAACTTCTGAATTGCCATCTGGTGCCAATTTTATGAACATTGAGATTAAATTTTGCTTGTCAGGAACTTCAAAATGAATAGATTATATTTATTTTTCTGAATATATATCTTTTCCCAAATGTTAATTTCAAAGGCATCTCTAAATGTTTCAAAAGTTTAGTTTCTCTTCCAATTATGTTATTCTCTAGCAAACTATGAGTTGCAATTGCCAATTTTTCAATTTCACCATTTTTAATTTCTCTAATGTGTTCTTTTGTACGAGTCTCAAATTCCTTTTAGTTTTCCCTATCAGTATATATATCTTACTGCAGTCATTGCAACTAATTTGATAAAATTCCAGATTTCTTACTCTCTGGGACATTAATCTTTTTTATTAGTTACTAGATTACCGAGACTAAATTTGTTAATCAGCGCCAATGTAATATTGAATTTGTTATTTTTTTTTTAATTTTCCTCTGTATTCCAGGATGGTAAGTAATCTCTTGAATTATTTCTCTTTCTTGGAATGAGATTATAGGAGGATGTATTCTTTAAGTCTTCTTTGTTGTTTGAATTTCTTTTTAACTTATTTATTATCTTCTTTCCAAAACCATTAAAACTAGCTGTGTGATTGTATTCTTTCCTAAAATGTTCTTCATTTAATGGAATATTAAATAATTAAGATATTTGGTCTGTGTATTCTTCAAATTCTTATTTTTAAAATAATGGAATATTTAATATTTTATTTCAGGAAGTAATATTTTGAGGTTATTTTAATTAAATTATTTTTAATCTGTTTTTCATCTTACCTCAGTATTAATGTTGATTTGTTCTTGAACATGTTTCAATTATAACATAATCATCATCAGCATCTTGCCCAGAGTGGTTGGATTTATGTTGCACACCCTGGACGTCAATGTCAGCTCCATCCTGTGGTTGGCCAAAGAACCTACAAACAAGGTCTCACGCTCCGTCGATATTTCAAAATTCATAACTCTGTTTTTGTTCTTCTGAATACAGATTTTTTCCCAAATAGTCAGCTCTTTTGTATTTTCTAACTGTTTTAATAATTTAGTGTCCGAATTTATATTATGTTTTTCAGATCAAACATGAGCAGAAACTGCAGATTTTTTCTATTTCCCCATTTTTAATATTTCTTATGTGTTCTTTGGTTCTAATTTTTAGGTTTCTTTTTGTTTTTCCTTTATATATCTTTTCACAACCCATGCATTCATTTTGATATATTCCTGACTTTTTATTTTTATCAGTTTTTTTCATTTTTGTTGGTTTTTATTAGTTTATTTAAACTGTAGTTATTTTTTGGTGCTAATTTAATATTAAGTTTCTCAAATATCTTTTGGAATTTATTGTGTACCCAAGGGTGATACGTGAATTTCCTATATTTTTTCATAGGTGTTTTTTCTTTTTCAAGAGTACTTCTGTTTATCATTTTTTGTTTCTTATTCTTTTCTATCCTTTTGTGTACCTTTTTTTCATCAAATCCATTTTCTCTTGCTACTTTGATTATGTGTTTTTTCTCTCTTCTCCGTTTAAGGGTAAGTTTACCAATCTATGAGTTAAACTATGAAAGGCTGCCAATTTATGTCTAATTGGATTTGAATCCTGTTGATTTTTTAAAATTTTCTGTATGAGTTTCTTTCCTATGAATCCCAAATTCAATTTTTATTTTTTTTTTTTTTGTTTTTGACCAATTTAAGATCCAAAAAAGGTATTTGATTATTTTATTCCATTTCTTTGGTTAAATTTGATGTTTGTACTCTGTAAATTTAAAAGTTTTAGGGAATCTTCTACAATTTTTTCTTTTACAATACAAATTATATCATCTACATATCTTCTCCAAAATTTAAACATTGTGGGATGTGCTTTAGTGATTTTACATTCAAAATTGCTCATAAATAAATTTGCCAGAAAAGGTAATAATGGATTTCCCATTGACAGCCCTGATTTTTGTCTATAGAATGTAAAAAACATTTGGTCAATGCATAACTCAGTTAATTTCAAATAGTCTTCTCTGATCTCTCTGTCTATGTTGTTTTTATTTAACCGGTTGTTCAATATCTCAAAAGTTTTTTTGTTTCGGTACATTTGTGTTATGATATAATTTGTATTGTAAAAGAAAAACATGTAGAAGATTCCTTAAAACTTTTAAATTTACAGAGTATAAACATCGAATTTAACCAAAGAAATAGAAGAAAATAATCGAATACCTTTTTTGGATCTTAAATTGGTCAGAAATGAAGAAAAAAGAAAAAAATGAATTTGGGATTCATAGGAAAGAAACTCATACGGAAAATTTTATTAAATCAACAGGGTTCAATCCAATTGGACATGAATTGGCAGCCTTTAATAGTTTAACTCATAGAATGGTAAATTTACCGTTAAACAAAGAAGATTTCAAACAGGAGAAAAGCACATAATCAAAGTAGCAAGATAAAACGGGTTTGATGTAAAAATGGTACACAAAAGGATAGAAAAGTATACGAAACAAAAAATGATCAACAGAAGTACTCTTGAAAAAGAAAAACCACCTATGAAAAATTATAGGAAATTCACATATCATCCTTGGGTACACAATATATTCCAAAAGATATTTGAGAATTTTAATATTAAATTAGCACCGAAAAATAACTACAGTTTAAATTAACTAAAAAACCAACAAAAATGAAAAAAAACTAATAAAAATAAAAATCAGGAATATATCAAATTGAATGCATGGGTTGTGAAAAGATATCTATAGGAAAAACAAAAAGAAACCTAAAAATTAGAACCAAAGAATACATAAGAAATATTAAAAATGGGGAAATAGAAAAATCTGCAGTTTCTGCTCATGTTTAGTCTGAAAAACATAATATAAATACGGACACTAAATTATTAAAACAGTTAGAAAATACAAAAGAGCTGACTATTTGGGAAAAATCTATATTCAGAAGAACAAAAACAGAGTTATGAATTTTGAAATACCGACAGAGTGTGACCTTGTTTGGAGGTTCTTTGGCCAACCACAGGATGGAGATGACATCGACATCCAGGGTGTGCAACTTAAATCCAACCACTCTGGGCAAGATGCTGATGATGATTATGATATAGTTGAAACATGTTCAAGAACAAATCAATATTGAGGTAAGATGAAAAACAAACTAAAAATAATATAATTAAAATAACCTCAAAATATAACTTCCTAAAATTAAATAATAAACTAAAAATAATTTAATGGAATATTTGTTAATCTGTATATTAAATTGTTGAATATTGCATGTTTATGTGGGAGTTGTAACAAAGACAAAGACAACGCGATGAAAAGGATGATAAATCGTGAGTAGAGAACAAATAGAGAGCTAAATTGATGATCTTGAAGAAGATTTTCGGGCTGTAGGCCGTGGTCGTGAGGCTTGTAGTTCCCCGACGTTTCGCCAGAGACTGCGTCTGGCATCCTCAAGGGTTGTCTTGAGACTGGCAATTCTGTCCGCTGTCTCTCTTATTTATACGTTTGCCACGATGTGTTCGTAAGTTGTATCTGCCTTCTAATTGGTCAGCGGTAGGGACTTCCATTGCTCCAATGAGATTGCTGTTTGATGGTCTAGTCGACTACGTTATATCTGTCTCCTGATTGGTCAGCGGTAGGGACTTCAATTGTTCCACTGAGATTGCTGTTTGATAGTCTAGTCGACTGTGCTTGTAGAGGTTTACATTTTGCGTTTTTTAGAACCGGTATCCATACTTTGTTGACTTTTAATGATTCTTCTTTTCTATTGAAACTGTTTTTATGTTTGAATATATAGCTACTCCATCTATTTGCTCGTAGAAGTCGTTGTTGAATAGAAAATAGCTGGTGGTTAAGCAGTGTGCAAATAGATGGAGTAGCTATGGGCAGTCCCTTGAGCCCAGTAGTTGCCAATTTCTTCATGGAAAACTTTGAGCAAACATGCTTAGATACAACACCTATCAAACCCAAGATATGGCTTCGCTATGTAGACGACACCTTTGTAATCTGGAACAACGGAGAAGAGAAATTAGACAAATCTCTGACACACATCAACAACATAAACTCCAGTATACAATTCTCCATAGAAAAAGAAACAGACAACAGCATAGCATTCCTAGACATCCTGATCAAAAGGGAAGAAGACAGCAACATTTACCACACTATCTACAGAAAATCTACACACACGGACAGGTATCTTCATAAAACCTCGAATCATCACCCTAAGCAAAAATTTGGAATCATCAAATCGTTGACAGATCGAGCCAAAAAACTTTGTCATCCGGATTTATTAAAAACGGAACTTCAACACCTCCAGATGGTATTCACAGCCAATGGATACACCAGGAAAGAAATCAACCGAGCCAATCATCCCAGACGATACAACAGCAACAGCAGCAAGGAATCAGAGGAAAAAACTTCAACCAGGGCATTTTTACCGTTCATCAAGAATGTAACGGACCGCATTGGAAAACTACTAAAGAAAGAAGACATAAAGACAGTATACAGGCCTACCAAGAAAATAAAAGAACCTTCTCAGACCTATAAAGGATCAACTCCATCCTCATCAGACAGCAGGCATATACAGGATTCCATGCAGTTGTGGAAAAGTGTATATAGGCACCACCAAACGCACCATCGCAACCAGACTTAAGGAGCATGAAAGATACAGTCGTCTTAAACAAATGGATAAGTCGGCAGTAGCAGAACACTCTTTACTTTATGGCCACAGGGTACAGTACCAGAATACAGACATATTATCTAACTGCACACACTATTTTACCCGTCTACAACGAGAAGCCATAAAAATATTCAAACATAAAAACAGTTTCAATAGAAAAGAAGAATCATTAAAAGTCAACAAAGTATGGATACCGGTTCTAAAAAACGCAAAATGTAAACCTCTACAAGCACAGTCGACTAGACTATCAAACAGCAATCTCAGTGGAACAATTGAAGTCCCTACCGCTGACCAATCAGGAGACAGATATAACGTACAGTCGACTAGACCATCAAACAGCAATCTCATTGGAGCAATGGAAGTCCCTACCGCTGACCAATCAGAAGGCAGATACAACTTACGAACACATCACGGTGAACGTATAAATAAGAGAGACAGCGGACAGAATTGCCAGTCTCAAGACAACCCTTGAGGATGCCAGACACAGTCTCTGGCGAAACGTCGGGGAACTACAAGCCTCACGACCACGGCCTACAGCCCGAAAATCTTCTTCAAGATCATCATAGCAACTCCGGCCGTGAAAGTCTACGTGAATACAAGAGAGCTAAATTGTAACGCAGGTGACAGTACAAATTAATAGACACAACTGAAAGTGTAGGCAAAGTGGCATACATCTAAATAGTAAAACCACAGACGACAAAGAAGAAAGTAGGGTTAGTGAAGTGCTATAACGTTGAGTGCATTGCAGGGTTACCAACGGCAAAGTTGTAAACATCTATGCAAGCAGTACAAGACAACTAGCGACATCTGTTAGCAACAAAGTGAATGGCAGAGGCGAGCAGCGCGCGACCAGGCAGCATGTACTACCATCAGCCGGAGACTGACAGAACTAAGACAGCAGCAAACCAGAAATATGAAGGAATAATCAGCCGAATACCAGACCACACCCACATCAGATCCCAAGGCAGAGACCACCATAACACCGGAAAACAGATACACCATGGCGGGTAATAAGCCAGGCCGGAAAAACAACACAAAGAACAATCAATCAAACCGCACAAGTACAAGCAATGAGGAAGATTGCGTGGGAAACAGCGGAGGTATAATAGGCATGTTTACAGACATACTAAATGAAATCAAAGAAATCAGAAGACAGAACGAGGATTTCAGAGAAGAGACTAAGAAAGATATCGCAGATCTAAAGAATGAAATCAAGAATTTTGACAAGAAACTAGAAGAAAAATGCTGCTCACTAGAAGAATAAATAACCGGCGGGGAAAACAGCACAAACGATTCGGTCAGATGAATAGAAGAAAGGCTAAAAACACTGGAAAACGCAGAGAAATAGAGACAGCGCATTGAAAAGAGAAACAATATAATTATAAAAAGCAAGGACTTTGACGAGGAAGCAAAACACAAAAGATGACAAAGTGAAAGCAATACTCAGAAAAATCGAATGCAAAGAAGACTATATCAGAGCAACATTCATAGGAAGAGACAAATTAGACAGGGGCCTCGTGAAAGTACAAATGAAGACAATGGAAAATAAAATCGCCGTCATGAAAAACAAAGACAAATTAAAAGGACAAGACTGCTACATAGATTCTGATCTGACTAGACAGGAAAGAGAGATACTCAGACAACGTGCAAGAGAAGAGCGAGAGAATGGTAACACCATACAAGTTGGATATCAAAAAATGTTGATTAACAATCAGTGGATAAACTGGATTACTCTCCTTCAACAGCAAGACACCTAAAGCACACTATCTTACCACATGCCAGAACAAGAACAATATCAACACTGAATGTACAAACACTTAGAACAAGCGAAAGAGAGGAAGAGTTAGATCATGCTTTGAAAGAAATAAAATTCAACGTATTAGGTCTTAGTGAAATTAGAAGAACTGGAGAAACCATCATAGAGAAACAAAACGGAGACCTATTCTATTATATGGGCACAACTCCTAGACAAAGAGGAGTAGGCTTCATCATCAGAAAACAAGTCAAACATATGGTGCAAGAAATGGTATGGGTGTCTGAAAGGATCACAGTCTTAAAATTAGCAACTAGAGGCTCCACAGTAACAATCATTCAGGTTTATGCCCCAACAGAAGCCTACAGCGATGAAACTATAGAACAATTCTACTGGAGCCTGGGAACTACCATAGATCAGCACAAATCTGCACTAAATCTAATCATAGGAGATTTCAACAGCAAAGTGGGCCCACGCAGCCATGAGGATGAAGACCCAGTGGGAAGATATGGGTATGTGGCAAGAAATGAAAGAGGGGAAAAGCTCGTTCAATTCGCACAAGAACATAAACTGAAGATAGCCAACACCTTTTTAAGAAAAGGCCTAGCTCAAAGTGGACTTGGCGCTTGCCAGACGGCAACACAAAGAACGAAATTGACTACGTCCTAAGCGATAACCAGAGAACCATAAGAAATATCCAAGTAGTAGCCAACCTGAAATTCGGTACAGACCACAGGATGGTGTGGGCAAAAATGAAGATAGAAAGAAGAAGGAAGCATCCAGCAAAGCAACATAGACCAAATATAGAAAACATAGACAGCAACAAATTCCAGCTACATCTTCGCGAAAGAATTGCAGAGTCCAACCCCAACCCCAACCGAGAAGCAGGTGTTCAGGAACTGTACAACTCCCTGCAACAGTGTATACTACAGGCGACCAAGGACTCCACCAAAAATACGAAAGCTCAGAAAGAAGGCAAACTCAATCAAGGAACCATTGCCTTAATTGAACGTCGATCGGAGATGCTGCAAACCAGAGACACTGCGGAGTTGAATAGAACCGAGTATGCTGCAATGGACAAGCTGATGAAAAAGGAAATATGGAAAGATCTGCAAGAGTACCGCACAACAATAACTAGGCAAATAATAGAAACCTCCAAATCGATAAGGAAAGCAAAGAGGGAGAGACATGGTGGCAAACAATGGATGCTAGGAACTAAGAACCAAGCAGGAGGCCGCAACACATTAAGATCAGATATAATCCAGTCAGCCACAGATTTCTATAAATCCCTATACACAAGCACCCTAACAATCCAGACAACAAATCACATAGGCATATTCGATGCTAAACTCAAAAACCACGCCGACACCATTCCCCCAGTACTGGCCAGCGAAATAAGAACTGCAATAGATGAAATGAAAAATGGCAAAACACATGGAGAGGATGGAATATACAACGAACTGCTAAAACTGGCTTCAGATCAAATACTACCATCACTCACAAACATCTTTAACAAAATTCTGCAGACAGAAGAGATACCCGAGCAATGGAAATCAAACATAATCATTCTCCTCCACAAGAAAGGTACAAAAGATGACCTGAATAATTACTGACCCATAAGCCTGATGTCCAATCTATACAAACTATTTTCAAAAGTGCTAACAAGAAGACTAACAAAAGTCCTGGACGAAAACCAGCCAACAGAACAAGCCGGATTCCGCTCAGGCTTTAGTACAACAGACCATCTCCAAGCAATTAACCAAATAATAGAAAAGACAGTTGAATACCACCATACATTATACCTAGCATTCGTCGACTACAACAAGGCATTTGACTCAGTAGAACATTCAAGTGTCCTCCAGGCATTACACATCCAAGGAATCGAACACAAGTACATCCACGTTCTGGATAAGATCTACAGCCAAAGCTATGCCAAGGTGAAGACAGAAATTGTGGGACAACCATTCAGTCTCAAAAGAGGAGTACGACAAGGCGACCCAATTTCTGCTAAACTTTTTACATGCGTGCTTGAAGACATTTCAAAAACTAAACTGGAGTAAGAAATACGGAGTAAATATAAACGGGAGCAGGCTATCCAACTTAAGATTTGCTGACGACGTGGTATTGTTCGCCAGATCTCCGAAACAACTCCAATCAATGCTACAAGGGCTATCAGAAACTAGCAAAATTGCAGGCATTTTGATGAACAAAAGCAAGACACAAATTATGTCAAATGGTCCGGAAAACCCAATCAAAGTCGATGGAATGGATCTTCAATATGTAAGCGAGTACATATACTTAGGATAACTACTCTCCTTCCATCAGAAAGTAGAGAAAGAAATAAGCAGAAGAATAGCTCTCGCCTGGAAGGCATTCTGGTCACTGAAATTCATACTGCTGGACAAGTCACTTAACCGGAAACTCAAAATGGAAACACTACAAACCTGTGTTCTTCCAACACTGTTATATGGCTGCCAAACTTGGAATCTTACTGCCAAACTGAAGTACACACTCCAAGTATGCCAAAGGAAAATGGAGAGGAAAATCTTAGGCATAACTCTGAAGGACAGAATCTCGAATACAACACTTCAAGCGATGTCTTCAACAACTGATCCTGCACAACAAGCCATCAGGAAAAAATGGAAGTGGGGAGGCCACGTCGCAAGAACACAGGACGACAGGTGGACAATAAAAACAACCATGTAGGACCCGTACACAGGCAAGAGACAGCGCGGAAGACCAAGACGATGATGGGCTGACCTCTTCAAAGAACGAGCAGGGGCGCAATGGTCCAGAGTCGCCAGATGCAGGAAAAGCTGGAGAACGATGGAGAGCCAACTGTGCATTAACTAATCACAGAACATATAGTGTATACAAACCAAGTGCTACATCCAAGTCAACTTCTCACCACGGAGTGACATTCACAATAGGGCTTAACCCCTGTACAGGGAGGCCTTTGCCCTAAAGGGACATACCAGGCTTTATTATATTATTATATTATTATTATATGTGCAATATTATTAAAACCTGAAGATTTAATGTAATTATCTGTACGGGTGTCTTTCCTGTGGATATTGAATTTAATTTTTTAATGCTGTTAATTCCTAACTGTATTCAGGTCCAAAAACGGGATTTTTTTATTTTTCTTCAATTCACATATTAAGTATTTCAATGTATCTTTAGTATATGAGAAAATATCAACATTATGTTTTTATTATTAATTTAACACTTCTCACTGAAGGATAAATTATATTTCAAGAGAAAAATTTTGTCTCTTTAAAGTGTTAAATTAATAATAAAAACATTAATAGGAGCCCTACTGGCTTTATAAAGTAGCGTTAAATTCCCAATAAATGTTTTTTTAACTAAGAAGCCACCATTTGCAAAGATAGAAGCAAAGGCTTCATAGCATTTGGTGCTGGGAATTACAACGTATATAAGAGAGAAATTTGCATCTTGATTGGAACTCGCCTCGGTATCTCAGTTGGTAGAGCATTGGTCTAGAAAGCCAAAGGTCCCAGGTTCGAATCTCGGTCTGGGCGAAAATTTTTCTCTTCAAATATAAAATATCAACATATCTTTACCAACATTTAAATATCCTTGGGTAAGCATTGGTAGTATGACATTTGAGATAACTCATAAACAAATAAGACAAAAATTTTCAAAAGTGGGTTGCCCATCGCCAAACCTGAAATCTGTTTATAAAATTTTCTGTTGAAAGTGTAAAAAAGAATTATCAATACAGGGAATATTGGGAAATTAGGGAAATTGGCCATTTTTTCAAAATATTAATTTTTTTTTTGTCAGTTGGAATACTAGCAAACAAAGAAACAACATTGAAAGAAACTAATCTATCACTTTAGGCTCTAGTAAGATGTTACTCAATTCAAAAATTGTTTTTGCCAACTATTAAATTATTGTAAATGAACTTTCTTAAGTGCGAACTATACTTGTTTAATTAAGGTATGGTTCTTCCGAGCGACATAACACCGGTCAACAACAGTGTACTGAAGATGGGCCTGCTATAGGCCTGAAATCGCGATCTACTTAACAGAATAATGTGAGGAGAGGTAAGAATCTTTTAATTTAATATTGAATTGAACCTCACAGTGATAATTCCTATAAAAAAAGGTTAAGGTAGAATATGTTTATCACTCACCTCATATTGTTCTTCTTATTTGATTATAGACTAGTTTCGGAACATAGTTTCTGTTCCATCCTCAGTAACATCACGACCGTTGTTCTGTCGTCTTGAAGAGTTGTCCTTCTCTCCTTCCATTGGCTGACTGAAAAACCTCGAAACCAGGTCATTCTCACCGGGAATTTCGAAGTTCATTAATTTCTTCTTTTCGCTCTTTTGAATGTAGATCTTTTCCCAAACAGTAAGTTCTTTTGGTTTTTCTATTTGTTTTAATAATTTTTCTTCTTTCTCGATAAGATGTTTTTCAGACCATGCATGGGCAGCCACTGCAGATTTTTCTACTTCCCCTTTCTTGACATTCCTGAGATGTTCTTTAACTCTAGTTTTCAAATTTCTTTTAGTTTTTCCTATGTAGAATTTCTCACATTCTTCACATTTAATTTGATAAATCCCTGATTTGTTTTCTTCTTTAATTTTCTCATTCTTATTAGGTCTAATCAGTCTACTGATGCTGTAGTCATTTTTGGGTGCTAACCTTATGTTGAAATCTTTAAAAATTTTTTGAAACTTGTGGTGTTTTAATGGATGATATGTGAATTTTCTAAATTTTACATTATCTTCTTTTACTTTTAGAAAATTCACATATCATCCATTAAAACACCACAAGTTTCAAAAAATTTTTAAAGATTTCAACATAAGGTTAGCACCCAAAAATGACTACAGCATCAGTAGACTGATTAGACCTAATAAGAATGAGAAAATTAAAGAAGAAAACAAATCAGGGATTTATCAAATTAAATGTGAAGAATGTGAGAAATTCTACATAGGAAAAACTAAAAGAAATTTGAAAACTAGAGTTAAAGAACATCTCAGGAATGTCAAGAAAGGGGAAGTAGAAAAATCTGCAGTGGCTGCCCATGCATGGTCTGAAAAACATCTTATCGAGAAAGAAGAAAAATTATTAAAACAAATAGAAAAACCAAAAGAACTTACTGTTTGGGAAAAGATCTACATTCAAAAGAGCGAAAAGAAGAAATTAATGAACTTCGAAATTCCCGGTGAGAATGACCTGGTTTCGAGGTTTTTCAGTCAGCCAATGGAAGGAGAGAAGGACAACTCTTCAAGACGACAGAACAACGGTCGTGATGTTACTGAGGATGGAACAGAAACTATGTTCCGAAACTAGTCTATAATCAAATAAGAAGAACAATATGAGGTGAGTGATAAACATATTCTACCTTAATGAATATACCTCATAGTGAAAATTCCTAAAATAAGTATACTTGTTTAGTTGTGTGGATTGCACATCACTGCATTTGTGTGATAGTCAATAATAATTTACTTGCAGGTGTGGAGTATCCATTTCCACTCATGGCTTGGTTTCATGTGGTTAGTGATGGTTTGTCTGCTGTGGATACTGCCACAACCTAAACGTCTCACTATTCTCTGCTCACCTATCATTGTGGGATATGCCGTAATGCTACTAATTATCCAGTATATATACAGCATGGATCTTAATGCTTCAGAGAGACCTCAGAGCGAGACTCTTACTTCTTGTGATAAAGATTGGCCTAAAAATTTATTGATCAAAGTAAGTACACTTTTAGTATTTTCTTAAGAAACCAATAATTCTACCAATACACATTCTTACTTGAAAGCAGTGGCGTGCGGTGGTCAGAGAAATTACCCTAGCTGTATGACGAAAATATTACTTTTAGTTTATAAATACTTTATTCTGAATTATTCACTTTATAAATAGTATGAACATTAAATATGTTTCCATTAATCTTCCATAATAATACAGCATATAATAATGAACATTTTAAAATTAACACTCATGCATGCACAATTCAATATATTTAATATTATAAGGCATATGCTATTAGAAGACATATTGGGCAGAGCTATGCGTGGCTAGTGCATTTCGTCTAGCCTATCATAATTGAGCGCTGTGGCGCTGTAACCACGACATATTGTCTGTCTCTTCCTCTCTTACATACCGATATTTGACAACGGTGCGTGAAATTGGCTTACCGCATATGTCTTCTAATAGCATGCCTGGTTTAACAACACATGCAGTGATACTAAAATACAAATGATCTAGTAAGTAAATTATAAATTACTAAACTGGCAAATCACATTAATCAGTAACACTTTAACATAAAACATATTAATAACACATTTGAATGAACTCAGTGCCAATATTAAATTCAACTGTTGGTTTCCCCAAATAATATATACACACTCATAATAATCTAATTGTTGTTATTTAGATATACAATATAAATAAAGTTTGTTAAATGAACAGGTTGCTATAGCTGACAAAACGTACCGCAAAATTTTATTTATTTAATTATTTTTTTGTATTTTGTAAAAATATAATTAACATAAATTAAATACTATAAATTTTAAAAAATTAATTAAAAAATATCTATTATTGAGTAATTGGCACTTTCCAAATCAGCTAATCACGTTTCTTTTCAAATGAATGTTTCATGAATCGATAGGTCAAAATGTCATTCCACCTCATGTATACTTATTGGAGTTGTGACATTAACTGGGTTCAGCTAGCTGGTATTGAATAAAGGATCTATGGAATAAGACACAAGCTTCGTCTAGTGGGGTTATCACTGGTCTAGTGTGGGTTATCGCTTGACTTAGTAGGCACACATCGAAATATATTATATTGCACTTTCGTATATTCATTAGTGGGTTATCGCCGATTTATCTACAGTGCAATAGCTGGTTTTAGTGGGGATAACATCTATGTGTTCCTCTGTGGAGAAGATGTGAATACGCAAAAGGGTCCATCAAACCGAATGCAGTAGTCTGCAGGCGCGGCAGGAATTTTGATGTTCACACATAATTGATTTGAATGAAATTTGGTAAATATATTATTTTAATCTGAAATTATTAATATACTAATTACCCCAACAGTACTGGGATAACTGGATTGAATGCATGCCAGTTTGAATGCCAAATGTTCATAAGAATCTCTAACAATAATGACACACATATATCTCCTCACAAAATTGACATCTTCCCATTACTGAGTTATGTCTTAAGTGAAAAAAACACAAAAATGAATAAACACCACCTAGAAATTAGTGCCACTCTTTCTGCTCATCTCAATGTTATTCGAAGATAAAATGTTTCACTATTCTCAACTAGCATTTGATTATATTTGAAGAGAAAAATTTTCTCCTAGACCGAGACTCAAACCCGGGAAAATTTTTCTCTTCAAATATAATTTATCTTTCATTGAGAAATGTTAAATCAATAATAAAAATAGCATTTGATTGTTATATTGATCATTGGTTGTCTTGTATATTCTTTTCTCCGATGGACAAACTCACATTAAAACATTCTCCACAATAACTTCAAAATTCATTAAATTTTTCTGGATGTAGATATATATATATATATTTTTTTTTTCTTTGAATTGTGTGAATGTCACAAAATGATAAAGCAGTTATCTCGTCTACATAAAAAAAGTTGTACTTCAATGGATTCTGGCCCATTGTGGAGTGACAGGCAATGAAATAGCCAATTTTCTGGCCAAGAAGGGTAGCAAAATTGTTTCAAACCCAACTTCTACTCCAGTTTCCTTTCACTCTATCAAAAGAATTATCTCAAATAAATATATCAATAAACTTAGAGAAGAATACACCACCAAAACATCTGGAAAGGAATGGGAAAATCTACAAGCTTATGACATTACTACATTACAAAGAAAATCTGCAGTAGCAACATTCAGACTGCTAACGGGACATGACTGCCTGAATAAACACCTACACAGACTTGGCATAACAGATTCACCTAAATGGCCTTTTTGCAATTTAAATGAAGATATAGAAAGAAACCATCTCCTCCGTTGTCCTGCTTTTGTAGAAGAGACCAGCCTTTCTGCTAAATATTGGAGTGCAAGAGAGCGAATGATTTCATTATCAAGTGCTCAACATTAGATACCAACCAACTTTGAATTGTGTTGGTTTTTTCAACAATTTTGCCCTCTCTTCAATTCTATGATTTTTGATCCACACATGAGCAGCTACTGCGCATTTTTCTATTTCTCCATATTGGAGCACGTGTAGCAGTATTAGATGAAGGCCAAGTTTCTTCAAATTAACTTCACAGATGGTTACACAAAATTTCCAAATTCACATTATTTATTTCACAAATTTTCACTGATTTGACACATAATTTGCTGCTAATAAAGTCTTTTACATCACAATTTATTTTATAACTCAGTTCTTTACACTCACTGATGGCTTCACTTAATACTTTTACTTATTAAATTAATATTGAGAAGCTAAAGCTATTACTATGATAGAAATAAGTAAATTAATGAACACAATTAAATTATTGTAAATCAATGGTAAAGAGAAAAATTTTTATAAATCAATGGTAAAGAGAAAAATGTTTGCCTGAACTGGGAATTGAACCCTGACCTTTAGCTTTCCATGCTAATGCTCTGTCCACTGAGCTAATCCAGGCTTCATTCCCATCCAAGCAGAAATCCTTCCTTTACCTTGCCTGAACCGGGAATCGAACCCCGAACCTTTAGCTTTCCGTGCTAATGCTCTGTCCACTGAGCTAATTCAGGATTCGATTCCCGGTTCAGGCAAAAATTTTTCTCTTTACCATTGGTTTGCTTTTACTTAGCTTCACACTTAGGTCACATTTTCTTGTTCACACTTTGAACATGACTAGAGCTGATTCTTTCTGAAATCAATGAATCTGGAAAATTATTTCTCCAGAAAGCACATCTAGAGAGGTCATTTGCTAACTTCACACAAACCGAATCTAACTTCTATTGGCGTATAAGAAGTCCTGCTGTCCGCAAAATTCAAAAGTAGTAATTTGAGCAATGGTTCAACAATGCATCACAATATTTTACATTTTGTAAGTTCCTGTTCACTGTGCTTCACTAAGGAGTCCAGCTGGGTTCATCATCATCATCATCCGGTATCATGGCAGCTGCCATTCCTCTCTGTCTTTCCATTGATCTTCATCCATTCCTCTGATATTCATAGCTGCTTGTACCCCTTCTATCCAAGTTTTTTTCGGTCTTCCTCTCTTCCTCCTTTCCATTGGGATCCATTCCATAACAATTTTTGGCAATCTTTGCTCTGGCATTCTTTTGACATGGCCATACCACTGTAATCTTTTCTTTTCTATAATGTCTATGATGTCCGGCTCCTCTTGTACACCCATAATTTCCCTTATTTTTTTATTTTGTATTCTATCCATTCTAGATTTTCCAGCCGATCTTCTTAAAACATCCATTTCTGTACTTAAAATTCTTTTAATTGATGAGTTAATTTAATTACAGAATTTTCAATCTTGGGGCCAGGAGGCATGGTGGTGAACAATGTTTAATTGTTGGATTTTGCACCAGATTCCTGCATTAAATTGCAAACTCCTCTGCAGTACATATGTTGAGAAGGCATTGAGATACTGATGATTGCAATTTGTCCATCAGATGGGGATATTAAGTCTGATGGCCAACTTGGTGGTTTTTAACAGGAGTAGACTACATGCCAGCACTGAGTTTCACCTTCTCCCTCATACAACATACAAACAAATAAATATACACTCATCCTAAACCCCTCTCTGTATACAATACTAAAATACATCATCTACGTAAAGTGGTCTGCCAAAGTGGTGCATAAATTGAAAATAGAAGACCATATTTATGCTCTAATATGTATATATATATATATCAACGTTGCTGCTTCCACACACACACACACACACACACACACACACAATTTCTAAGCTCCTTTAATTCTGATATTCAGATCTCCTTTAATTTTTCCTATGTAGACATTTTTCAAATTCTCCATATTCTATCTTATAAATTCCTGAATTTTTATCTTCATCTGTTTTGTTTTAATTACTTTACTGAGACTGAAATAATTTTTGGTGCAAGTCTGATATTGAATTTGTCCACCATCAGAGGAAAAGAATATACAAGACATCCAATGGATTAACTGATACTGTACCAATTCTGGGCTAAGTTCCTAGCTAAGTAACTATAAATTATCTTGCATACGGTATTAATTCATCGACACCATCATGATGCTACTTTTACCTGCCATATGACTGAATTGTGTATGGAAATGTAGTCGATAGAAACATTGTTCTTAGGCAATATCATATTTCAATAGAAATAAAATTGAATACAAGGTAAGATGGTACCAATAATTAGGATCTTCCTCTATTTATTATTTATTTGTGATAAAAAAATATATATGGGCTTCTTAAATAGTCGTTGATGCTTTTTCCATGATGTTGATAGTTATCCTTCATTTGCAATATCATTATGAGGAGATTTTATGCTCTATGCTGACTCACTTGTAAATTCTGTTGTTATTTTCACCACATCCTCAATGGCTAATGTAGGATATTTTTCACTAAACCATTTGAAAACATTCAAAATAATTTGCTTCTCTCTGCTTTTCAAATGCTTTGCTTTCTGACACTTTAGAAATTATTCTACAGAAGTGGCTATTTTGAAACAACTGAAGTTCCAACATATTCTGCATTGCGTATGCGTAAGAATTAAACAATGCTAATTTAATCTATTAAAATTGTAATTATATATTTTAAGATTCTCCTATTTAACTTACATAGACATGTGCTAGATAATACATATATTTATTATTTTTACTGTGTCTCTTTCAAGTGTTAGATATGGAACTATATTTTCATACATGCTCAAAGATAAAATTGTTTTGACCAATGAAAATGCAGTCATACATCTCACAGTAATATAATGTACGGTTAAAAACTATAATATAGTTACCTTGTAGGTCCGTCTCCTCAACTTAAGTTCTTTTAAAACTCTGTAGGCCTTTCGGGACTAGTCCCATCATCAGCAGAATGCATTAGGTCCGTTCTTGTTGACCCTTGTTGAAGCACTGACTTGGTTGTGAGAATGTACAAAATTCTCACAACCAAGTCAGTGCTTCAACAAGGGTCAACAAGAACGGACCTAATGCATTCTGCTGATGATGGGACTAGTCCCGAAAGGCCTACAGAGTTTTAAAAGAACTTAAGTTGAGGAGACGGACCTACAAGGTAACTATATTATAGTTTTTAACCGTACATTATATTACTGTGAACTAATACCTCAACGGAAAATCATCATGAATTTTACTAGTATCGAGTCATACATCTGCTTAGCTTACATTTCAACTAGAACTTAGCTGGAAGGGATATAGTTGAAAATGTTGATGGTGCTCCCTGAAATATGTTCAAATCTGAGAAAACAAAATATATGAAGTGTGGTGTATATTTTTGTTTAATCTATTTCTGATCAATTATTGATTAATTTGTTACAGAGTACATACACTATAGTGTTGTGGCTTACAATGCATGAGAGGAAACCTGGAATGAAATGGAGAGATGAGACCCACACATTCATGTCTCAACATCCAGTAAGTACTTACTTGTCTTAGTAACTCAGAGTCAGTTTCAATGATCTAGTGACACCATGTTCCTTTTTGGATTCAAGAAAGGAGATTCAAACTAGACTTGATAGATGTTTTCAGTGACTATTTGACTCATGCCCCAAATGGTAGTCAATGACCAATCACATTTCAATGAATTTTGATTTACAACCAATCACAGTCATTTTTCACCTCAATTTTATCAGTTTAATTTCATCATCATCATAGTACATTCACGAATTTAGGCCATTTGTTGACCTGTTTCGGCCTCAAGAGAAACACCATCCAGAAGTCTTTTGAGTGGACGTCCTGGTCTTCTTCTTCCTGCAGGTTGATATCTTAACATTAGTTTGGGTATTCTGTGATCTTCCATTCGATGAACATGTTGTATCCATCTTGACTTATAATCAGAAATTTTGTTTTCTAAAGATTCCATGTGTAATTCTTCTAAGATGTCTTCATTTTTTTGTGATCTAGTAGTGTGTATCCTGCAGTCCTCCGAAGATATCTCATTTCAGCAGATCTAAGTCTCTGTATATCCTTCTGTTTCAACGTCCATACTTCGCTACCATACAAAAGAGTTGGAAGAGCCAGTGTTTTATACACTTTCAGTCTTGAATGCTTTTGGACTAACTGTGGCTTGAAGATAGAATTTATTAACCCTAAAATTCTTAAAAATTTAGATATTTTTGCATTTACATCCTTTTCTTCTTCATATGAGATATTGCATTCCTAGATATGTAAAATTATTCACCTGCTCCAAAATTTTATTGTCCAGTACAATTTTACTTCTGACAGGATCTACACCTTGAAATGCCATAATTTTTGTTTTTTCTGTAGATATCTTTAACCCATATTCTTCTGTAATTTTGTTAAGTTCATACAGACCTTTCTGTAGATTATCTTCGGAATTTGCTATTATTATTTGGTCATCTGCAAACAATAGGGTGTTTAATTTTCTATTTTCTGATATTCTTATTCCAAATTTATATGTTTTGTTCCAGCAACATATTACTTCATTGATATAAATTGCAAAGAGTGTTGCGGATAGGGGGCAGCCTTGTCTCACACCACGATTTATAATTCCTTCTTCAGAAAATCTGTTATTTAATTTAATCTTTATGGTGTTGTCTTTGTAAATATTTTGTATGTTCTGCCGAAGTAAATTTGGTATATTTCTGTCTTCCAATATATTTAAGAGTTTTGATCTCTTGACTGTGTCGAATGCTTTTTCAAAATCTATGAAAGCAAAATGTGTTTCTAAGTTGAATTCTCTTCTTTTTTCAAGCAATAGTTTAACAGAAAATGCTGAATCAATACAAGATCGTCCTTTCCTAAATCCATTTTGACATTCCATAAGGAATTTTTCACTGAAACTTTTCAATTTTCCATTTAAAATGTCTGCATAAATTTTGTAGCATGTGTTTAACAAACTGATTCCCCTATAGTTGTCCATTTTTCTCTTGTCTCCTTTCTTGAACAGGGGTATAACAATGCTTGTCTTCCATTCCTGTGGTATATCTGCATTTTTGAATACATTATTAAAGAAGGACAACAGTCTTTCATGGAACTGTTTGCCTGCATATTTGTACAATTCAGAATTCAAGCCATCTGTGCCAGTTGCCTTCCCATTTTTTAATTTCTTTAAACTATTGTTCAATTCTTCCAATGATATTATGGAATCTGTCTCATTATTATTTCGGAAAATTGTATCTTCATAGCTATTGTCAGTCCAAAGACTTTTATAATAATTGAAAAAATCTTCTTTTGTTTACTCCGCAATTAATTTTGGTAGATTCTTTAATATCTTTATTCAAATGTTTTAATATTTTGAAGGCATTAGGTTGGAGCTTATGCAAATCTGATTCTAAATGTGTAACAAAATTTAACCATGTTTTCCTATGTCTCTTTCTTATTTCCCTCTTAACAATAGCTCTACAGCGTTTGAATTCTATTTCATTTTCTACTTTCTTTGTGTTCAAATATTTTTTATAAGCTGCATTTTTTTCTTCAATCAATTGTTTTATTTGATCATCCCAGATTTTTAGAGTTCTATTTCTTCTTTGTTGTATATTTACTTTTCCTAAAGTTTCATTAGCTGCATTTTGAATTATCATTTTAATGTTTTTCCATTCTTCTTCGACATCATTACTTTCTGGAGTTGTAGCCATATATTGCTGAATTCTTCTCGAATATAACCATTTAATGCTGTCATCATAAAATAATTTTACCTTGTACTTTTGTTCTATGCTCTGTTGTTGTTTTCTTCTTTTTAACCATCTTGGTGGAAATCTTATTCTTGCTTCTACTAGGTAGTGATCTGAACCAATATCATATCCCCTGTAGGCTCTGACATCGAGAAACAATTTAAAAATCTTATTATTTGCAATGAAATAATCAATGATTGATTTTGAGTCCTGACGATGCCAGGTATATTTATGTATGTTTCTATGATTGTAAAAGGTATTCGTTATTTTCAGTTCATTGTAGATAGCAAAATCTGTTAATCTTGTCCCATTCCTATTGCTGGTTGGTTCGCCAAATGTTCCAATATTATTGTTGACTTGAGCATTGCCCACTCTGGCATTTAAATCTCCTATTATGAGAATGTAATCATTTCTATTAATTTTGCTATAAATTTCTTGTAATATTTTATAAAATTCTTCATTGTCTTCTTCACGGCCTTCCTCTGGTGCATATACACCAAGAACTTACAGACAGCAGAAATGCTAGTCGCAGAGCCAAGTGCATTAGAGGTTGAAATGGCAATTGAAAAATTGAAGATGTATAAAGCATCAGGTTCAGATGAGATCCCAGCAGAACTGATAAAATCAGGGGGAGAAAAATTGATGGACAAGATACGCTGGTTGCTTAGTATGATTTGGGAAAAAGAAGCTCTTCCAGATGAATGGAAGGAATCAATTATCGTACCAATTTATAAGAAAGGAGATAAAACTGATTGCAACAACTATAGGGGCATCTCATTACTTTCAACTTCGTACAAAATTCTAACAAATATATTAGTAAGCAGACTTACTCCCTATATTGATGACATTCTAGGAGATCATCAATGCGCATTTAGAAGAAACAGGTCTACAACAGATCAGATTTTTAGTATAAGACAGATTTTAGAAAAGAAATGGGAATATAATGGTACTGTACATCAACTATATGTAGACTTCAAAAAAGCATATGATTCAATTAAGAGGGAGAAGTTATATAGTATCCTGCTGGAGTTCGGAATTCCTAAAAAGTTAGTTAGACTTATACGAATGTGTCTAAATGGCTCAACGAGTAGGGTGCGTGTAGGCAAACAGTTTTCAGACACTTTTGAAATCCAGAATGGGTTGAAGCAAGGAGATGCACTATCTCCTCTACTATTTAATTTTGTACTAGAGCATGCCATTAAATCTTTAGAGAATGAGGAAGGCTTACAACTGAATGGTATTAATAAGCTGTTAGTTTATGCTGATGATGTAGTACTACTGGCTGATAGCGAGGAGATACTGAAGGCCAACACGCACACACTATTGAGTAACACTAAGAAATTAGGACTGGAAGTAAATATCAGTAAAACTAAATATATGGTCACACGTAGAAATACATTATATAATGGAAATGGACAGCTAACGACAAATGAGGGAAATTTTGAGGAATTGGCTCAATTCAAATACCTAGGAACAATAATCACAAATAGGAATGAGATGCACAAAGAAATTAAACATAGGCTCAATTCTGGAAATGCATGCTATTATGCATTGCAGAGACTTTTGATGTCGCAACTCCTTTCAAAAAACGTTAAGCTGAAAATATATAAAACTATTATTCTACCAGTTATATTATATGGGTGCGAAACATGGACTCTTACTTTAAGGGAGGAAAGGAGATTACGAGTATTTGAGAATAAAGTTCTTAGAAAAATTTTTGGACCAAAGAGAGATGAACAGACAGGTGAATGGAGAAGACTACATAACAATGAACTACATGGTCTTTATAGGAAGCCAGATATAATAAGAACAGTTAAGTCCCGTAGACTGCGATGGGCAGGACATGTTGCGCGTATGGGGAATGAAAGACATGCATGGAAACTTCTTGTAGGAAAGCCAGAAGGAAAACGCCCAGTTGGTAGACCAAGAATGAGGTGGGAGAACAACATTATCTGTGATTTGAGGGAAGTAGATTATACAGGGAATGATTGGAAAGCATTAGCTCAGGATAGGGATGTATGGAGAGCTTATGTCCGTGCGGCCATGAACCTACAGGTTCGATAGTGCCAGTGAGTAAGTAAGAGTAAGTATGGTTTTATTAATCCAAATCATTACTCCAGCTTGTCCATGGGTTTTCCTGTCGACACCGCTATATATTTGTACATGATTTTGTGTTTCTTTCGTTCCTTTAAGTTTCTTCTTAGTCTCTGTAGTTACTGCAATATCAATGTTTCTATTTTTAAATATACTGTCTAGTTCCTCTTCTTTTTCATGGATGCTTCGGACATTCCAGGTTGCATATCTTACAATATCATTGTGCCGTTTTCAGTTTAATTTTATCATATTAAAATCATCTACTCATTTTTAACATTCTGAATAGGTCAGAGCATTATTTTGTAGTGACTGACTCTCCAAGAAATACGGCTACCTGATTGTATATATAGTGCATGAATGTAAACAGATACTGCTTGCGGGATATAATAGAAAAACATTTGTAGTAATTGATTATACCACAATAAAAAGAAACCACTATTTGCACTTTCTTAAACATATTATTTCCCAGACATTCCAGAAAAATATGAGGTTGTAGTCGCCTACTAAAGAAGAAGAAGAATATGTGGATGTGGAGGAGTGGTTCGTAACAGTAATAATAATTATACTTTACAAACCTTTGCCTGGGCCCATAGAAGGCAAAGTTTGATTCATCTTTACTATGCTGTCTCTTTAGCATATATCTTTAGACATGGAAACAAACACATTCTTACTATCTAGAAATATGTTCTAATCATGAGAAGTATAGGTAGGAAGTGAATTGAGTAAGCTTTAACTGAGTTGGAAATTAGAACAAGGTAGCTATCTGATACAAGCTTAAATAGTAAGAAAACATATTTTCTTAAAACAGAGATATTTAATTCAATTGAGTCAGTTGAATGAAAGAAAGATAATTTAAACATAATAACTGACAGCCATAATAGAACATAGTTTTGATAATAATGATTGAAGCAAGAGTAATAAACAAATTAACATATAATCCCTGTCGTCGAACATAAACATATCATATTGTTTATTTTTTCTTTCACCACCTCATACTTCATAACTCCTCGCAGACCCAGGGTTTCGTCACATCATTTGTGACATTCTCAATGCTGTGTCACATTCACAACTGACGTCCAACTGCCTTCTATCCTGCAGGATAGAAGGCCGTTGGACATCAGTTGTGAACTTTAATATATACATTAAATTCAAATTCAAAGAAAGTGCACATTTCTGCAGGATTGAAGGCCATTGGACTTCAGTTGTGAACGTGACACAGCATTGAGAATGTCACAAATGATGTGACGAAACTCTGGGTCTGCGAGGAGTTATGAAGTATGAGGTGAGTAAAAGAAAAAATAAACAATATTAAAAAACCTTATAGTGTTATTTCCTATCTACATAACTTAATAAACATATCATACTACAAAAAAAGAAAGTAATAACACATGTACATTCATACAATCCAAATTAAGCTGTAGATTAAACTCAAAAGTTTTTCTTCAGTCCAGCCATGGGCTAGGGGTCCATCCTAGGATTCCCTACCCTGGACTTCAACCTTCACTGACTCGATTCTAGATGACAGCTGATTTTTCAGGCTTGTGTTTGAGAGTTCTAGGATAGAGGGGAAGTCGCACTGCGCATAATCTTCGGTGCTGAGGAGGGGAAAGCAAGGAGAGAGGGTAGACATGTATAGGAAGGATGGCTCTATTCTTAAATCAGGAAGTTTAACTCAGAAGCATGATGTAACAGTTGCAATAGAAATGTGCACTTTCTTTGAATTTAATGTATATATTAAAGTTATAGAAAGTAAAATAAATAATAAAATTTAAAATTATTATAATAAAAGTCCAGTATAAATCATCATCCTTTAACTTCCAACTCATCTCTTCGTGAGTCATCCCAATGGAGGAAAATAAGGAGAAACTCGCCATCAAGCTTATTACTCTAGAGATTTTGAATTAAGAATTTATGAATGTGATCTGTTGCTAAATGTTATTGCATCTTTCCAAGCTAATAAGGAAGATAGAAAGTTGAATTTTACCTTATTTATTATGTTGCAGGAAATATTTTACAAGAATATTCTGATCCTGAAATTGATTAAATATTTAAAGTTATGGCTGATCAAGTTTTGGATCTGGGTAGTGATCTCTGTACACCTTGTATTAAATTCAGACTCTCTGAGCAAATGTTGTAGAGTAACATTTTTCAAGTATTTCAATGTATTCATGGTTCTTCTACTCTTATTCATATTTCAGGTAACACATCTAACTTACTAAAATGTTTATTTTAATTAAGTAAAATATATGACACCCTTACCATACATATTGTGATTTTTACAGCTGAATCATAGTTATGTAAACTCATTTTCATACAATTATGCACAATGTTTCCACACTGTTGCAATTATTGTTATTTTTCTTAATTAAAATTGCTCAGTCACAGAAACTAAGTTCTCAGAAAACTTGAAAAAAAAAATTTTCAATGGCTCTGAAGAGCCAAGATTCATTGAAATAGTTACACTTACTAAAAGAAGGCAATTCAAGGAAACATATAGTTAATGCAATAAAATCCATCAAACTTAGATTAAGTTCTTTTTTAGCTACATTTTGCTACCAATAACAGTGTTATAAATGGATGCCTATAGGTTATGGTGGCATCTATAAAATACAATTAATCAGGAAAATATGGCTGCAATAGAACATTAGTTAATATTTATTTAGTTGAGTTACTTGCAGGCCTGTGTGGGTTGAGGAATCTGGAATGCAATGAATTTTCAGAGTTGCCAATTAATTATGTAATGACACAAAAACCAAATATACTTAACTACAAATTTTATTTAAATTAGAACTCAATCAAACATAAAATTCTAATCATTAAAACATATACTGATATAACCTAAACATCCAAATATAATCATGATTAAAGCAATTTTGGTAAAAATATGCCTATGAAAACACAATGTTCGAGATATTAAAGACAGGGTACCGATACGAAAGTAGATTTTTTTTTTTGTTAACATGTCTGAAGAAGGTACAGTGTACCGAAACAGCTGTCACTGAATTATATAATAATGATATAAATACTGTAAAAAATGAAATTATGAGAATGGAAAATGATAGTAATGCTGGGCCAGGAAATATTGCTATAGAATTGATTAAAAGTGGCATTCAGAAGTTATTAGAAATTATCACTGTACTTTTAATAAAATAATAAATGGTGAAGAAGTGCCAGAAGAGTGGAAAGTCGCTATTATAACATCAATACATAAGAAGGGAGACAAGAGAAGTGTGAAAATTATAGAGGCATATCAGTAACGAGTACATTAAGTAGAATATATGGACGTATACTAAGTAAAATGGTTGATATAGAATACCAGGATAAAGAAATGGAAGAACAATCTGGTTTTAGAAGTGGTAGGTCATGCACAGATAATATATTTTGCATAACACAAATGATAGGAAAAAAAAAGAGCTACTAACAGAGATTTACATTTGCTTTTTGTCGATTTAACCAAGGCATATGATAGTATTTCCCAAAAAATGTTATGGGAAACTTTAGACAATTCTAACATTACCAAAAAATTAGTAGAAGCTATAAAAGCATTATACAAAGGATCTATTTTGAAAATAAAAGTTGGAAATCATGTAACAAAGGGATTTACTGTTACAAAAGGTTTAAGGCAAGGTTGCAGTTTATCTCCAACTCTATTTAAAAATTTTCTCGGAAGAGTACTAAGGAAAAAAATGACAAATCTATATATATTATTCCTTTTCTAAATCCATCTGATACTGAAATTAAATAACAACTTTACTCACACAAATTGAGTTGTATGTGCATGTCACAGATTGGAGTTAAACAGTAGCACTCTTCTCTAGGGCTTCTGTCAGAATGATGATTTGCCTGAAAACATTAACATAAATACCCAAAATGTCTACTTTCATGTACTTAAAAACATACTTTCTATTGCTTTTGACTGTCTCATGCTCTGGTTTCTTCAGAGTCTAGGGTAGTTAACAGTACCTTTAACCTGCTTATATTTTAATTCTGATACATTGTTTGCCTAAGGCATGGCCTGTTTTCATTGTATTCCAAACAAGGTGTTTTCCATAGACTATTTCTGTAACTTTCTCCAACATCCTGGCAATATTCTAAATGTGAGTTTATTTTCCCAAAACCAAATAATTTCTACAATATTATTTCTGTTGCGAATAGGAAATATTGCAGGCTAAAAAAATAAATACTTAATTTAAACAAGGAATATTTCAATAACCTCAATAAATTATAACAATTAAAGTAGAAAATTATACAAAGTAAGATTACTTATGTTATAGAAAATATTGGTTTTGAATTCATATTTGGACTTTACCAGAGTGTTACAGAAATATTCCAAGAAACTGTGACAAGGTGTGCCTTAGGCAATCAACTTGAGGTGTAGCAAAATTATATTTTAAGCAAGTCAAAAGGTACATAATATCAATTCAGACACTAAATTATTAAAACAGTTAGAAAATACAAACGAGCTGACTATTTGGGAAAAAATTTATATTCAGAAGAACAGAAACAGAGTTATGAATTTTGATATTCCGATGGAGGGTGACCTTGTTTGGAGGTTCTTTGGCCAACCACAGGATGGAGCTGACATCGACATCCAGGTGGTGCAACATAATGCAACATAAATAAAACCAGTCTGGGAAAGCTGAAGATAAAACAGAATTGTTTTGAAACATGCTCAAGAACAAATCAACATTAATATTGAGGTAAGATGTCCAGACCAAAAATAATATAATCAAAAGGTACAGTTATCTGGCATAGAAATTTGCTGAAACCAGAGCAAGAGAAAGTGGGTAGAACACTGCCACGAGGATTAAAAATAGACAGTTAGGAGGTGAGAGGGTATTAAAGACTGGTCAAGACATGACCCTGGTGGAATCAGCCGGAGGTAAATCTGCACTGTTTTTCTTGTAAGTTCAGTTTGGGAATAAATCAATGGTTTAAATTTCGAGAATTAATTAAATATTTTAAACTTTGTGATTAGGAACTAAATTAATAATTGAGAATAATGATTGTGTTAAAGTTAGGTCAAATTGGGCAGAGTCCAACCTACATTCTATTTCACTATAACTCTCTCTCTCTCTGCCAATATATAACAATTGCCATAGAGTTATATTTAAATTACATAAGCTTGTATGATTTTACCTATGGATTTAAAATATACAGTTTATATTTAATTTATTTAACTTTCACAGGGAAAGAACACTATGAGGTTTAATTTAATAATTAAATTAATGTTTTTATTACCTCACCTCATATCTTTTTTCTTCTATACTGCAGTTTCGGAGCTTATCTCCATCGTCAGTAGCCTCTGGTCGACCGGTGTTATGTCGTTTCTTGGCGGTTTCCTTCTTACTTCTGTCGGTGGACCGATGAACCTCTGGATTAGGTCAAAATTTGCGGGAGTTTCAAAATTCATGAGTTTTTCTTTTTTGTTTTTTTGGATGTGGATTTTTTCCCAGACTGTGAGTTCCTTTAGTTTATCTGTTTGTTTGATTAGGCTAGCTTCTGTATCTATTAAATGTTTTTCAGACCAAGCATGGGCTGCTACTGCTGACTTGTCCACTTCCCCCTTTTTTACATTTCTAAGGTGTTCCTTCAATCTAGTTTTTAAATTTCTTTTTGTTTTTCCTATATAGATTTTGTCGCAATCTTGACATTTGATCTGATATATTCCTGATTTATATTCTTGTCCAATTTTTTCATTTTGTTGGTTTTAATTATCTTGTTTAGGCTGTATTCATTCTTTGGGGCCAATCGAATGTTAAACTTATTGAAAATTTTCTGGAACTTGTGGTGTTTTACAGGATGGTAAGTGAATTTTTTGAATCTTATGTTCTCTTCTGTTTGTTTTTTAAGTGTGCTTTCATTAATTAGTTTTTGCCTTTTGAACTTATTTATTTTCTTGTGTACCATGTTCTCTTCATAACCATTTTCTATTGCTACTTTAATTATGTATTCTTTTTCTTTTTCATATTTTTCACGGTTCAGGGGTACATTCACCAATCTGTGTGTTAGGCTATTGAATACAGCTTCTTTGTGAGCGAAATGGTTGAATCCTGATGCCTTAATGTAGTTATCTTTATGTGTGTTCTTTCTGTATATTCCAAATTCTATTTTGTTTTTTTCGTTTCTAGTTAGGGTTAGATCCAAAATGAAATTTGTCTTTCAGTTTCAGTTTCCATTGTGAATTTTACAGTTTTGCTCTGAAGGTTCAGGAGTTTTAAGGCATCTTCTATTTGTTTATGGTTTATAATGGCTATTATATCGTCAACATATCTGCGCCAAAATTTGAAAGTTAATGGGTGTCCCCTTGTGATTTTCTGTTCGAAACTACCCATGAATAAATTGGCCAGAAAGGGAGATAGTGGGTTTCCCATGGAAAGTCCAAAATTTTGTTTGTAGTATTTCCCATTGTATGTAAAGAACATTTGTTCGATGCACAATTTTGTCAAAATGATGTATTCTTCTATCTTTTTCTTTTCCAAATTATTGTTCGTTAACCATTTTTCCAGAATATTAATGGTGGTTTCTCTTGGGACACTGGGAAACAATGAAACTACATCAAAAGAAACTAACCTGTCAGTTGGTTTCTTTTGATGTAGTTTCATTGTTTCCCAGTGTCCCAAGAGAAACCACCATTAATATTCTGGAAAAATGGTTAACGAACAATAATTTGGAAAAGAAAAAGATAGAAGAATACATCATTTTGACAAAATTGTGCATCGAACAAATGTTCTTTACATACAATGGGAAATACTACAAACAAAATTTTGGACTTTCCATGGGAAACCCACTATCTCCCTTTCTGGCCAATTTATTCATGGGTAGTTTCGAACAGAAAATCACAAGGGGACACCCATTAACTTTCAAATTTTGGCGCAGATATGTTGACGATATAATAGCCATTATAAACCATAAACAAATAGAAGATGCCTTAAAACTCCTGAACCTTCAGAGCAAAACTGTAAAATTCACAATGGAAACTGAAACTGAAAGACAAATTTCATTTTTGGATCTAACCCTAACTAGAAACGAAAAAAACAAAATAGAATTTGGAATATACAGAAAGAACACACATAAAGATAACTACATTAAGGCATCAGGATTCAACCATTTCGCTCACAAAGAAGCTGTATTCAATAGCCTAACACACAGATTGGTGAATGTACCCCTGAACCGTGAAAAATATGAAAAGAAAAAGAATACATAATTAAAGTAGCAATAGAAAATGGTTATGAAGAGAACATGGTACACAAGAAAATAAATAAGTTCAAAAGGCAAAAACCAATTAATGAAAGCACACTTAAAAAACAAACAGAAGAGAACATAAGATTCAAAAAATTCACTTACCATCCTGTAAAACACCACAAGTTCCAGAAAATTTTCAATAAGTTTAACATTCGATTGGCCCCAAAGAATGAATACAGCCTAAACAAGATAATTAAAACCAACAAAAATGAAAAAATTGGACAAGAATATAAATCAGGAATATATCAGATCAAATGTCAAGATTGCGACAAAATCTATATAGGAAAAACAAAAAGAAATTTAAAACTAGATTGAAGGAACACCTTAGAAATGTAAAAAAGGGGGGGGAAGTGGACAAGTCAGCAGTAGCAGCCCATGCTTGGTCTGAAAAACATTTAATAGATACAGAAGCTAGCCTAATCAAACAAACAGATAAACTAAAGGAACTCACAGTCTGGGAAAAAATCCACATCCAAAAAAACAAAAAAGAAAAACTCATGAATTTTGAAACTCCCACAAATTTTGACCTAATCCAGAGGTTCATCGGTCCACCGACAGAAGTAAGAAGGAAACCGCCAAGAAACGACATAACACCGGTCGACCAGAGGCTACTGACGATGGAGATAAGCTCCGAAACTGCAGTATAGAAGAAAAAAGATATGAGGTGAGGTAATAAAAACATTAATTTAATTATTATATTTAATTATTTATTTGTCTTTGTGTATCCCAACTCTCCCTTTAAGTAAGATTCACCATACCTTTAGTTCGGCGGATCCCAATTCCGTAAGTAACCCCTACGCTACCGAACCCTCTGAAGAATCCCTGTTCCAAATTTCCATTAAGCCCTTTGTGGAAAAAGCCCCTAAGTATAACAATTTCCAAAACCAATATTCCTATAAAATAATCAATGTGTGTTTCTTTCCTGTAAATTCCAAATTCTATTTTCCTTTTTTCTTCATTTATCAATTTAAGGTCTAAAAATGCTGTATGTTGGTTATTTCCAACTTTAGTAAATTTAATTGTTCTTTTATAAATATTCAGCATCTTCCAAGTGTTTGTGATTGACTCTTGTTATGATATCATCCACATACCTACACCAAAATTTAAAAATAAAGGGGTGTCCCTTGATTATCTGACATTTGAAGTTTCCCGCAAACATATTTGCCAAAAATGGTGATAATGAATATCCCATTGCAAGTCTCATTCTTTGTCTTTACCCCGGTAAATGAAGAAAATTTTAATACAGAGAAAAAGCATGTATTAAAAATAGCAAAAGAGTATGGTTTTGAGGAAAAGATAATTCATAAGAAAATGAATATATTCAAATTTTGATCTGTGCACAATTTAGTTAATTTAAGGTATTCCTCTCTGCTCTCATCATCTATCTGTTTTTCTTTAGCCATTTTTCCAAAATGTCCATCGTCTTGTCGCTGTTGGAATGTTTGTGAATAACGAGGTGACATCAAGCGAGACCAATCTTTCAGAAGGTTCAATTTCTATATTTTCTAATTTTTCTATCAACTGCTTGGTATTTACCACTGCCAAATTTTCAAATTTGTTCATTTCTTTAAATTTATTATTTAACCATTTTGATATTTTGTAAGTAGGTGAATTGATATTATTTATAATTGGTCTCATTTTCTTTTCATGTCTATGGATTTTTAGGAAGACCATGAATGTTGGGGTTTCTGGGGTTTGCTGTTTTTAATTTGAATTGTTCTTTTTCACACAATTTTTTTAATTTATTTTAAATTAGATTCTACTTTCATGATGGTCTTTGGAAGGGGATTGGTTTTTTACTTCTTCATATTCTTCTCCCTTTAAGAAACGTTCCATTATATCACTATAATTTTCTTTGCCTAAAATAACTAAATTATTCCTTTTATCTGATTTGGAGAAAGTTACGTTTTGTTGTTGATGTTTTTATCTATCTTCATATTTGTTTGCATGTGTTTTCCATGGGTGGAAAAATCGGAGAGAACTAAAGGAGGAGTATCAATTTTCTTCTTTACTGAAGTTTTCTGATGATAAATTTATTACTTTTTCTCTATTTCTTTATTTTCAGAATCTGTTGTTTTATTATGTTGTTTTTTATTGTTGTCCTTCACTTTACCTGAATTTGTTTTAAATTGTGTATTTTCTATTTTTGTGTATCTATTTTTTTCTTCATGATTGCATTGGGTAGGTTGTAAAAATTCTTTCCTACATTTTTCCAAGTTGATTGGCCTAAATTTTTAGTTAATTTTAGGTGCAGAAAGTATAACTCAGTGTCTATTTTATTAAGTACTAGCTGATACCCGGCATGCACCCCTACGCCTAGATAAATGAAAATTAATGTGCTTTTATGTTTAGTTGAATAAGTAAAAACTTTATATTTTTTAGATATCCCATGCTGATTACCCGGCATTGCCTGGGAATCTACTTATCCCGATCTTCTTGACATAAATGAGCTGAAATACGAAAATTAATGTGTTATATGTTTAGTTAAAGGAAAAATTTATATCGTAATTCTTTTTAGATTCCCCGTGCTGTTTACCCAGCGTTGTCCGGGAATCTACTCTTCCCGATCTTCTTTGCATAAATGAGCTGAAAGACAAAAATTAATGTACTTCTTGCAATTAGTTGAATAAGTAAAATAAAAAGTAATTATAAATGTATATCGTAATTATTTTAACATTCACTGTGCTGATTACCCGTTGTTGCCCAGGAATCTACTTATCTCGATCTTCTTGACATAAATGAGCTAAAAGACAAAATTCGTTATTGTGAGTTATTCGTAAAAGAATACCCGTCATGCTGCTATGCTTGCACAGGAATCTACGTACTTGTCTCGATCTTCTTGGCATCAATGAAAGACAAAAATGGTTATTGTGAGTTCTCCGTAAGAGATAAACATATGCCGCCGCAGACTTTTTTGTAGAGCTTTTTCAGATATTCAATTCTGTGTACATTAATTTTGTGTATTTGTTATGGTTTAGGCAGCATAAGCAATATAAGCATCCAAAGAGCTACTTTTTTCAAGTTTTCCACTACAAAGGGCGATTTTTAAAGGTGTAGGAGTTGAGTATCACAACTCTCTTATAGCCTATGTTCATCCTGGGAATCTCCTGAACATTTTGCAAAAAGCCCCATCGCAGTCAGATCAACGATATGGCTGTGCTTAAAGTACGAACAGACAAACAAACAAACATTAATTTTTATACATTAGATTACGTAATGTGTGTTATTTTTTCAGTTTTAAAGTATTTCTTTCCAATATTTTTTGAATACCCATCATGCTGCTGTTATTATTTTTTATCATTTTTCTAACAAACTTTGGTGTAATTTCTAATTCCAAACATCCATTAATACATTTTATATCAGCAGCTCTTTTATTTCTTCTTTCTTTTAATTTTGAATATATTTTAATTTCCTCCTTTGTTTAAAAAAAAACCTGACGTTAATTCTTGAATATTATGTAATTTTGATACTGCCATCTTGTTAACAGTTATCCAACCAGTTTTTAACAACTTATGTTGTTTTTTGTCTTCCTTACGATTTGAGCTGTCAACGTTATTTAATATTTAAAGGAAGTAACACTATGAGGTTTCTTTTAATTATTAAGAGTTAGGATATTTAATAAATATTAAATAAAATATGATAAAAACTTACTGTACCGACTGAACAAAAATACATACCTCTGACGTACACTGTAGAGTTTATTTCATTATAGCACTTGTTCACTCTCAAAAAAAAAGTACCTTGTCATGATTGCACATAAAAACAAGATACTTTTTCAAATTTTCAATTATCAAACTTTGTCTTCTATTAGACAGCACATTTTTTACAACTGAAAGTTACCTTTCCACTTCTACAGACGTTGTTGGGGCATATGTAAAAAAGTGCCAGAGAGTGTGGAGCCATACCACTTGGAACACTGTTGTCATCAGCAAGAATCTTTGCATTGTTTTTCATCTGCTGAAAGTCTGCGTTATCTCAAAGTATTCGCTTACATTTTTCTTGTACAGTTCGACCTGCAGCACTTGGAACTACTTGAATTTTCTACACAATGTTATCCACAATCTCCACTGAATTTACCTATGTTATATTTCTTTCCTCAAGACATGTAATTGCATTTGATAGTACAGAATAATTTGCTGCAATGAAAGCCAAGTCATTTAGTACAGTCTTCTTCAACAGCAACTGTTTTACAATGTGTATAGATGATGCATCATATTCCCATAGCCTGTTAAAAATGTCATGTATCTTGTTAAAGTTCTTTACATAATATAATGCTGCAGTTAACCATGCACCCCAGGCTGTGGAGGTAATGCTAGTTCAGGTGGAACTTTTTGAACAAACTGAACTCTGGATGAAGATTTAATAAATGCCTTTCTAGTGTTGGAAATCAAGGCATCTATATCTGGGAACAGACTACAGATTTCCTCATACATTCTATGCAATGCATAGTTGAGACATATAACATGAAGCATGTTGGGGAATAGGACTTTGAGGATCTTACCAGCTTTCTTCATGTAGACCGCAGCATCAGATGTAAATAGAAGAATGTTGTCATATTTTATTCCATCAGATCACAGTATATTCAATGGTGAGGTAAACACTTGTGCAATAGTTCAACTGTTACTTGTATCTAATTGGTCACAAGCCAGTAAGTATATTTTAGAGGATTGATCATAGTCCATAGTTCCAATTACAACATTAGCAATAAATCGACCACAGGGATCTGTACTCTTGTCAACTGAAATCCATATTTTCTTCCCACTGACCCCTTCCCTAATTCTACTAATGGCATCATTGTAACAAACATCAACTTATGATTTACGTACCATGCTTTCACTTGGGTTTTTTTTTTGTATTTATATAAGAAATTCTTTAAAGTTATATTTTCTAATTTCTGTAAAGGAATACCAGCTGAGATAAATGCTTTGCAGAGATCCATTGAAAACTGTGAATGACATTTGTTGATAGCATATGAAGATATCAGAGATGCTTTTGGACTTGTTTTGCCTTTATACAAAGAGCAGACTTATGTTTTGCTGTGTGTACATGCTGCGAAACATGGCACTTCTTTGTGAAATTCACTGAAATTTCACACGCTTTACAGAACAATATTGAACCATCACTTGAGAATATTTTAGCACCAAATTCGTCACGAAATTGGTCAGTTTGTCTTTTACTGTTATTTAGGCATCATAAAACAACTGTTCTAAAGGTAAAAAAAATAAGCCACATACACTTGTTGCACCACTTTCTCTTTGAAGCACCTCTCTGTGAATGAGGACTTCAGACTGAATTCAGTGTTACCAACATCAAAAATAATATTGCAAGTCACTTAAAGGTTTCAGCGCCAGGTGTGAGATAGAGAAAGAAAGCTTGAGCCATCTACCCTCTTTGTCACTCAGCAATCTTTGTATTGAAAAGAAGCAAAAATGTACTATAAACTCTTATTTCTGAAGGATGAGTGGGTTTGAAATTTCTCCTCCTAACTTTTGTAAGTCTTCAATATTCTAACAAAAGTTATAAAAAGAACACTTGAAAATTTCTATGCAAGCATATGTGTCATGAAGTTTGTCCATTTCAGTTTATTTAATTTAAATACTGAGTTAATTTTGAGAAAAATGGCAAATAGGCATTTATAGGCATTGTAAGCTGAAATAGGCATATATAGGCAAAATAAACTTCATGGAAAACAACTCTAGGGTCATCGGTATGAAATTATATGAAGTCACTTTTACAATATCTATAATCAATAACTGTCCTGTGCTGTAGCCGAGTGGTTAAGACAAGATGCCTTGACGCAGAGCTATGGGACTTGCACTGGTTTGAGTCCCCATGGGGGAGGAAATTTTCTCATGGAATTTCGGCCAGTAAGAGACCGGTGCCCACCCAGCATCGTGGGACATTTGGGTAGCTACAATAAGTAGCAACTGCAGGTTGAGAATACCAGCTATAACGGCTGGGGGACCCGACATGCTGACCACATATCACCCTTACACTAGCTTATGACGTCTACCTCTGTTATTAACACAAGTGGACGTGAGGCCAGCAGCCAGCTGGTAGGCCAAGGACCTTCTAGGCCTGTCGCACTTGGAGTTTTTATAATAAATAACTGTAGGCATTTTTCATAACATCCAGTCTCTAATAATGAGTAATATCTCGCCTCATACTCATAATCTTCAAGAAGCACAGTACTGCAATTTCTGGAGGCATCCCTCTCATCCTCAGCCATCTTTACTACTGTTGAATTCTGGTCTACATCTTCATCTTCAAGCTTGCCTTCTTGTTCGCCGGGAATTTCAAGGATCTAAATTTGTTCTTATGTATGTATATATTTTCCCAGACTGTCAAATCCAATGGTTTTTCCAATCACTTAAAAAAGTTTAGCTTCTTTTTCAATTTTATGACACTAGCAAACTATGAGCTGCAATTGTTTAATTATCAATTTCACCATTTTTAATATTTCTGAAGTGTTCTTTTGTGTGAGGAATTTAGATTCCTTTATGTTTTTCTACATATATATACTTATTGCCATCATTACAACTAATTTGATAAATTCCAGATTTTTATTATCTGAGTTATTAACTTTCTTATTAGTTATTTGTAGATTATCCAAGCTAAATTTATCTCAAAGTTCATCAAATCAATACCAGATGGCAACCTTGAAGATGTAGACCAAATTCAACAGTCATAAAGATGGCTAAGGATGGGAGAGATGCCTCCAGAAACTGCAGTACCTTGCTTGAAGATCATGGAGTATGAGATGAAATACAACTCATTATTTATCAGTTATTAATTTGAAAAAACCTCATAATGTTATTTCCCATAATTCATTTATGAATGGTTACAATGTTTGGGAAGTGAAGATGAGCTACAGAAAACTACACTCATGAAAATCAAAGTAGGAAAAAAACATTGTTTTGTAAAATATTTTTACATATGTGTTTTTTCATTTTATTAATTTTCTTTTTGGTGCTCACATATAATTATGTGAATACCCAATAACTACCACTGATTCAGTGTTTGGCTGATAAAGCAGAAACCTTCAAAACCAGTCCAGCTGAAAGAGGTAATATGAGGTGAGATGTAAAGAACCACTTAAACTTCTTTGATACAATACCTCAAAGTATGACTTGACTTCCTATCAATTTTGTGATAAGGTTAAACTTTTTTTTTACACATTGAAAGAAGTCACTTCAATAGGTAAAGTCCCAAATGTTTACAGTATTGTAAAATGTATGAGAATTAACTTAATAAATATAAAGAATGTTTCTGTTTGATAGGTTTCATATAAATGGTGCCGTAAACTACTGAAAATATTTTTGATCATCTTTATTATCTGGTCGATAGTTGTGATGATGCTGCTTTATTTCTGTGTGTTTAACTTTGCTGGTGAATTTATAGAACAAAATCTTCACATTCCATTGTTTGTGTAAGTTTTAACAATGAATCTTTGAATAATTATATATTAAATCTTGTCTTTCATTAATTCAGTTAAAAATACTATAAGAATGATCATTGTATAATTGAATCAGAAATTTATACACTTCACCTTATAAAAATAAGTATTTCTTCGATGTTTTTTATTATTCATTTCATACATCTCAAATACACTGGTGTCCAAAAGTTTAGGATAATTTGTAAAACGGAAAATCAAAATGCTTAAAGAGGAGCAAGGAGTAAAAATTATTTATCAAAACGTTTCTCAGTACATTTAGTTTAGTTTACATACTAAATTATAATCTCTCTTCAACAATGAAAAAATTAATAGCAATTATAAATGAAAATTGCATTGTTGCAGTTAAGCCCTGTTCCATAAATCTTCATTTTTAAAGAGAGTTATGATATAATCAGATGTAGTATAAGAACAGATTGCAGTAAAATGGCACAAAGACAACATCTGGACCCTCTGCTTCGGGGTAGAATTATTGGGCAGCTAGAAACAGGACAGACACAAACTGAGGTCTCCATAGCACTTAATGTGCCACAAAATGTTATATCTAGGTTATGGCGACGGTTCCAAGAGACCGGAGACGTTAGGCGAAGACCAGTGGGAGGTCGTCCAAGAGTTACAAATCCTCAGCAGGATCGATATCTTGCGTTAACTGCAAGAAGAAACCGAACAATGTCTGCCAGACAACTGAGTTCAGAACTTGCGGCCGCCTCAGGTATCAGAGTATCCAGACAAACTGTCTACAGAAGACTCAGAGCTGCTGGTCTGTATGCTAGACGGCCTGTAGTGTGCGTCCCACTCACCCTTGATAACAAGAGAGCACGTTTACGGTGGAGTCAGGAACATCGCGACTGGACTCTAAATCAGTGGAGCAGCGTGCTATTTACAGACGAGTCCAGATTCAGCTTGAACTGTGATTCGCATCGCGTGACTATCTGGAGGGAGCAAGGAACTCGTTACAACCCCATGAACATCATGGAAAGACATCCATTTGGTGGCGGTGGTCTCCTGGTATGGGGAGGTATGAATGCACGCACAGAGCTTCACATCTTCGCAGGTGGCACTGTTAATGCTCAGTGGTATAGAGAAGAGATCCTGGAACCTCATGTAAGACTTTTCAGGGGAGCTGTGGGTCCAGAATTCATATTCATGGATGACAATGCCCGACCTCACAGGTCACAACTGGTGGATGAGTTTCTTCAGGAGGAAGATATCCAGCGTATGGAGTGGCCAGTGAGGTCTCCGGATATGAATCCTATAGAGCATGCATGGGATGCCTTAGGGAGACAAATTGCATCTCGTCAGCCTCCTCCGAGGACACTTCAAGACCTTCACATTGCTCTTCATGAGGAGTGGAATTTGCTGAGCATCAAACTCCTGAACAACCTCATCACTAGCATGCCACATCGATGTGAGTCTTGTGTAGCTGTCAGGGGTAATCACACCCCATACTAATCATTTGAACCATTGTTGTTCAACTTTTATGTTCGAATTCTGAAAAACAGTTTTCGTTTGTTGTGAAAATGACAAGTGAATGACGTATTCATGCCATTGTTTCTTTCGTGCCATGTTTCTAATTATCTGTGACATACCCTTACCAAATTTTGTATTATTCTGACAAATGCTTTATAATAAGTCGGCAAATGAACTAATTATCCTTAACTTTTGGACACAAGTGTATAAAATACAAATATAAGTATTTCTTACCTGACTGATCAGCTATATTCTGACTGTTATCTTTATTTTTTTACATGATAACAATTTAGAATTATAATATAAAATTGTGTACCTTTAAGGTCCGTCTCCTCAACTGTTGAAACATTAAATTACTGTAGGCCTTTTGGGACTAGTTCCATCATCAGCAGAAAGTATGTCTGCAACCACTGGCTTCGACTGTAAAACTGGGTGGTCCATTACAACTTTAAGAGTGGTTTGAATTACTGGGTGTTCTCGTTTAGTAGCAGATCATTATTGGTCTGTTTAAATATTTCCAATTCCTCCAGTGCATTGATTCTAATTGGATTATTATCTTTGTGCATAATAGTTATTAATATCCAGTATGTAGTGTCCTGCTTAAATTACATGTTTTACAAAGCTTGATTTACCTCTTGCATAAATAAAATCCTTGTAATGTTCTTTGTATCTGATGTTAAAACTTCTCCTGGTTCTTCCAATATAAATAGTCTTTGCACGTTAGTTTATATACACCTTCCTTATTGAATTTATTTTATTTATTTGTTTTTGTTTTTTTTATTTTAGCAATATTCCACAATACAGTGTTTCTCCTTCAAACCAAAGTGATTTGTCACCAGAGGTTCCTGTCTAAAGTATCTTCTTCCCTCAGATCTCTACCTTACACACTTCTCTTCACTCCATTCATCCATCGTTCTCTAGACCTGCCTCTTCCACTTCTTCCATTAGCTTTCCAATTAAGGTTCTTCTTTGATATTCTCTCTTCTTCCATTCTTATGAGGTGTCCATACCATTTCAAATGTTTTTCTTCTATTTTTCCTAATATGTTTTTTTTTTCCATTATTGTGCTGTTTCTTACCTTATCCCTTCATGAAATTCTTGTTGATCACCTCCAAAATCCATTTCTACTGCTAACAACTTGATGCCTAGTTTTCTACTCACTGTCCAGGTTTCAGACCCATATAATAAAATGCTTTGTAACAGAACTTGAAATATAGTTTTCTTCATTCTGTATATTATATTTCTATTCCAAAGCACTGAGTTTAACATACCAATGATTCTTCTTCCATCAGTTATTCTTCATTCAATTTCTGTAGTTGAATTCTCATTTTTATCTGGAATAGATCCTAAATATTAAATTTTTTAACATTACGTATTCTTCCTGAATTACATTTTAGCTCATTTGTTGTATCCAATGAAATATATTCTGTTTTATTATAATTTATCTGTAATCCCCATTTTTTGTATTCTATCTCTAATTTCCTTAACATGAAAGGTGCATCATCTGGATCCTGAGAAATCACCACCTGATCATCTGCGAATAGTAAATGGTGGAGGTAATAATTATCTTCTATTTGAATTCCCATATATTTGCAGTGTCTTGATCAATTCTTCGTACAATTATCAATATATTTTATATTTTGACCAACGTTGGGGATAAGCAACATCCTTGTAGTAGACCTTTTGATTTATGTAAAATCAAATGTTTCCTACCTCTCTTCATATTAATAATCTAAGTACATCGCGATTTCAGGTTCATGGCGAACCCATCCTCAGTACTATTTTGCTGACTGATGTTATGTCGATCGGAAGAATCACTTCTTCTTCTTCCCTCTGTTGGTGGACCGATGAACCTCTGGACCAGGTCAAAAAAAAAAGAAAAAGAAAAAGTAATACTTATGAACTTTGAAATTACCGCGAATTTTGACCTGGTCCAGAGGTTTATCGGTCCTTCAACAGAAAGAAGAAGAAGAAGTGGTTCTTCCGATCCACATAACATCAGTCGGCAAAATAGTACTGAGGATGGGTTCGGCATGAACCCGAAATCGTGATCTACTTAGAAGATTAATATGAGGAGAGAGATGAAACATTTGATTTTACATAAATCAAACCTCATAGTGATTTATTCCTATAAAAGTTCAAGACCTTTTGATGTTTGGGATTTTTCTGAAAGTCTGTTTCCCATCTTAATTTGACATTTGTTCTCTGAGTATAATGATTTTAGAGTACTAATTGTTTTGTCATTTATATTCGCCTCTTCTAGTGTTTTCCAGAGCAAAATTCTGGGTGCATTATCATACGCCTTTAACAAATCAATAAAGATCAAATCTACTGGTTACGATTTCTCTAACACCTGTCTCAGTATGAATATCAGTTATTTTTTTGCAATGCTATTATTATGTTGTTATTAGTTTTAAATGCTATTTTTATGTTTTTATCGCTTCTTTTTATTGTGTTGGCCAATTTCAACGTTTCTCTCCCAGTGTGGGTATTATCCAATTTTAATGTTTTCATCGGGTTCCTTTTCAAATTTAGTTATGCTAGATGTGTTATTTTTTCTTTTTTGTTTGTTTACTAACCTGTTGATGTCTTCATTGTGTACCGAAAGTACATTTTTTTTCGTCTGTTGCACTACGTCATCTCTTCCATCGTTGTGCGTCTAGACATAGAACTAATCCCTGGCAAGACTATGAGTCGTCGTCGTTTGCAGCTCGAGCAGAGCAGTTCTATTTTGGTTGGTTGGTGTGGACCCTAGCCCTCGTTTGGACTATTGAATGTATCTACGTATGGTTGTTCATTATTGTTATATTTGTAATTCCAGAATGTTGGATTTATTGACGATTGAATTTATTAATTTCTACTCTTAATATTGTTTATATATTTTTTCTTAAATTTACATATTGGTCAAAGATTATTAATGTCCACTTCGTTTGTACTTATTTTCTTTATTCAACATTTGACTCACGATTTATATATTAAAGATCTTTTAATTAAGAGTGTTTGTTTACTACTCAACTTGCTATAATATAGCTGCTTAGTACTGGTTCCTATGTTACAAACTTCCTCGGGTCAGATTAGCTCCCTTTCCTTTATTGCTCTCATATTTAAGATATCGTTAGGATTTAGATACAACTTTATAAATTACTTGAAGGTATTCTATATTTCATGGTAATTAGTATATGTTACGTAAACAGCATATGAAAGATGGATCAACCTTTGCCTCTCATGAGCCCAGGCAAAGGACTGTAGATTGTGTTTCTTATTGTGAATCACTTAAGTAAGTATAATAGAGAAATATACCCACGGGCACCCGAGTTATGGTGCCACAATTGTATCCATTAGTTTTTTCCATGTTTAATATAAATCAGTTTTTTTAATGTAATAATTGTTCACTTCAATTGTGCAATTGAATTTATTTATAAATAAATTCTATAACAAGAAAAGTTATGAAGATGAAGCTAAGACTTCGAAAAGCTTTATGAAATATTATACATGAATTATTGAAGTTGAGGACGACGGTATATAAAATAAAAGGTGTAAAAGTTTTATAATAATAATACTAATAATAATAATAACCTCAACGGTGTGAATAAAAAAGTGATGAATATTAAAAGTGTAGAAGATGTATTTGCTGTCTGTAGTAGACTTTGGGGGCAGTTATATAGGGGAGACGGTGACTTTTTGATCCTGTGAAGATATGTACAGAAGCATCCATGGTTGGTTAGGAATTGTGTAAGAATGAAGTTTGTCCATAGGGACATAGAGAGTCTGTGGTGAATAGAGAAGATGAACTGTCTGGTGTGAAGTGCTACCTCGGAGTTTGTATATGTTGCATTCCATATGTTGATGTAATAGTTTAGCAGAAGTTGCTTGGTCCGAGGAATAGGATGGAGTTATAGGTTATAGTAGTTTTATAGCTGGCAGCTATTTTTGCTAGATAATCGACTTGTTCTTTACCTCTTGATTCCTGTATGTCCTCTGACCCAGTTTAGTGAGATTTGAGTTATCTTCTTGAGAGTGATAATTTTATTTCTGATGTTGACTGCTATTAGTTGTGTATTTCTTTTGTTAGAGATGGCCAGAAGTGCTGCTTGCAAGTCTACATGTATTGCATACAAAGTGTTCACTTTGCTTTGTTGTTAGATCCAATTCACTGCCATTTGCATGCCTAGTAGTTGTGCTTGAAATGTAGAGCATTCATTATCCAGTCTACGTACCTCAGGGTAGATCTCTTTTGAATTTAATTCTGCGATTAATCCAGCTCCGACATGTTTTCAATTTTTGACCCGTCTGTGAACATCTGTAAGTTGGCTGGGATAACTGTACCTCTGTAATCTATTGTTATGATATTGTCTTTTCGGATGGATTCCTCCATAACTAGTTAATACTTCAGTCTTTTTAAGTTTGGGCTGAATTGCATTAGTGGGTAAGCCTCTATTAGTGGCTTTTATGTCTTTAGTTAGATGTAGAGCTTGCTCTATTGGCATTGTCCCGCTATTGCTTTCAGTGCTATGTTGGATACTATTTTGTAGGCTTTGGTTGCGAAAATTGGGAAAGATCTTTGGATCTTTTAATTTGATGGTAGCTCTCTTGATGATGATGGGCACCGGGCCTCCGCCGCATAACTGACAACTGGGAGGATGGCATGATTATAGATCATGAGAAGGCAGTGGTAAGAGATTCCCCAAGATGTTTTGGAACATCGGATTAGATTCTGACTGTTTGAAATTGAATTATTAGTACAAGCATTCCCCCCTCAGATTCACTGTCTTTTCATTACAGAGGGATTGTATCTCCTATTTGAAGCTGAGAGCTATGCTGGTGGCAGCCTTGCTGCTTGTAGTTCTAACCTTGCTGGACAGGTCATATCATAGGATCCAGATGAAAGGTTCTGAAATTTCCCTTTGGGTTTGATGGGTGGCTGATCTCTCCTCAGTAAAAATTCCTCACCCAAAAATTTGAAACAAAGCCTTGGAATGGACAGAAACACTTGAATAGCTCCAAGAATTTCAAAGAGAATGGAGGCAGATGTTGAAGGTCAAAGCCCATCTTGGACTCTAGTAGAGAGAAAAGCGATAAAATAATAACATTTACACTATTTTCTTTTCATTATTAATTTAAAAGGTCTGATTTATTGCTGATGATGATTAATATCAGCATTCTTCCTGCTGCCCGACAGAAATTGAATGTATTTTAAGATCAAATCTTACTCAAATTTAAAATTCATTGACCAGTTTTTTGTTCTTGTGATAGTATATCTTTTCCCAAACTGTTAGTTCCTTAGTTAGTTAGTCTAAATGCTATAAATTTACAATCTTCTTCTACATCATAGAGTTAGGACATAGACCTGTTTCCACATCAAGAGACTGTATCCCTCTATCTAATTATGGGGCACCCAATATTTCTTCTTCCTTTAGGTTGGTATCGAAGCAAAATTTGTGGGAGTTTATTGGCTGTCATTCTTTCTATATGTTGGAGCCAGTTAGATCTTGAATTTTATTCATAACACTGTAGATGTTTAATTTGGTTCTTATTTCTTCATTATATTGTTTTATTTAAAGATGTATAGCCTGCTACTGAACATAAGAATTTCATTTCAGCTACTTCTATTTTCCTTTTATCTGATTTATTAACGCATTGGTGACCGACAGCTGTGCGTTCCACTCACCCCTGCTAGACCGGACATTTCTCTCAGTGGGGTGGACTTTTAAATTTTAAACTGCGCTAGCACAGTGTGACTTTTACATCAATATATTTACAGTCAATAACAATAATACATAAGTAATTCTGTATTAGTGTTCTCACCAGACCTCCTAGTAGAAATTGCAGGTGCTATAGCGTTGGAAACATTCCTCTTTATGTAAAGGCACAGTGCAAAAGGAGCATATGTAGCTAGTTTCTTTTCTTGTGTTCACTGCAAATGTGGCAAGTTGTCGTGGGGTATTTTTTCTTTCCAGTCACAATTGGTGTTCATTTATGTTTCTTCATGTCTCAGCCTTCCTAGTCGGTCTTGACGTGGTGTCCTAGAAGTGGTTTCCTTTTCTCTGTCTTTCTTCCTCTTCCCTGTCTACTGTTCCTAATTTCACGACTACCCAATCAAGAGGCTGTTTCAAGCAAAAAAAAAATATATGTTTGACATTTTGTTGTTGGGGTTTTGAAATTCATAGACCCTGAAAACATTAAAGAGTGCACAATTCAGAAGCCACAATACAACTTTCTTGCTCCATTTCACTGTTTTTCTAAGGATGAAGTAATACGATAGGTACTGGTCAGCCCTGTCTACCCCATTCACATACTTGTTATATTGAAGTATTCAATAGGACATTTTTATAACTTTACCCCTCCCACTCTCGTGTTGCCTGATGTAATGTGCTAACCATTCTTACGTCTCTTTTATTTCTCCATGTTTAAAGCAAACTTCCCCCTTACTACAAAATACTCTTTCTCCTGGTTTGAGATTATTTCCTGCTTCCACAAATTATTTTTGAAGCCCCCTGTTAATCGATATTGTTCCACAAACTCTCGTCTTTCTTTCGAGAAAAATTTCAGCTATAGCCACACTATTATAATAATTATCCTGGTAGACATGATGCCACAGATATAAATTCGGCTCCAGAACGCAAAATAGCGTTTCTTATATATTTTTTTCCCCTCTACAAGATATATTTACAGGTTACATATGTATTCCATAATCGTCTGACAACCCGCACTAAAATTCCATATTTCACCAGCCGTCTGTCTTGAAACTGTGAACTACTCTTTCTGTAAATATGGAAATTTAGAAAAAGAGAAGAGAGGGGTACAAAAAACAACTAAAATTTATTTAACAATGAGAAGAAACAATTGCATGCCTCCTTCAAAAGCGAAGAGGCAGGGAAACCATACAAAACGTAAAAACGGAAATCTCCGTGCCCGGTTGTCTAGCGCTGGACATGTTATAAGCCGGAAGATCTAGGGTTCGAGTCTCGGTGGGTCAGGATTTTTAAACTGAACCAAACCTTCAGGCTGCACTGTGACTCCGGGGTTGACTCATCCTCTAACTGAAATGAGTATCAGATGCTTGTTATGGGCCGCCAGGCATAGATAAATACCCGGCTTACATCAAGTGCCGATAGTCTAGAAAAGGTGAGAGCCTTAACCTCCTAATATCCCAAGGAGCTCCTGAGGCCTGTAGTGGGACCACTTTACCTTTTAGATACTGCGTGAATAGTAGACTAACTACCTTTCCATAATGTAAGTGTATCGTCAATTGAAATATATATATATATATATATATATATATATATATATATATATGAAATTTACTGTTGTGGTACTGTACTATAGCGTAAATTGGAAATAACTTTGTTCGGCCTTTATATCTATTGAACTTTGCTACATTATTGTTAAAAATAAGATATTTGAAAATAGATTCAATTTGATAGATAAGCTAATCTACAAAAAAAGGCGAATTTATTTTTCTAAGAAATCCTTTATCAAGTTATACATATAAGAAAAATGTCAGAGGCCGCCAGAATAAATGCAAATATAAAATTATTTTAACTTGTTACTTAGGGCCGTCATCGACTAATATATGCACTAATATAAACTTTGAAGTCTCTACATAAAAGTTATATAAACGGTAAATAGTTAATGTAAACACAAAGATCATAATAAAAGTGTAAAGCAGTTCGTGCGTGCAGCTAGCTTATACGTCACGTCGCTCCGCATCTGGCGAAGAATTCAAACTGCGTACATGTCACGTACCTCCACGCCGACGGATTAAACACAGAGATCTCCGTGGTCCGTCACCAATGTGTTAAGTGTTCAGTTTTCACAAGCCTTTGTTAAACATAGGTACTGCCATAGTTTTATAGAATTTGAATTGTGTAATTTGTAATGTTTTATTTTTTAGAGTTCTTATTGTTCCACACATTATACAATGTGTTTAATTTTAAGTTTATATAATTCTTTGGGCAGTAAGCCTTGTTAACTCTAAGTAGTTGAAATTGTTTACTTGTTCTATTATTTTGTTATTGATCATTATTTTGCATCTTCTGTGATTTAACCCTTCGAAAGCCATTACTTCAGTTTTTTTTCGATATGCTCATATTGCATTTGCTTATTAATTAATTTAATTTATGGGTAGTAATTTGTAAGTCATACTTTGTATTGTTAAAAAATCACCTGATCATCTGCGAACAATATAGTGTTTAAGGCTTGGTTATTAATTTTAAAGTGATTGTTTAATTGTTCTTGGCAATATAAATGCTGAACATTTAGGGGACATTGGGCATCCTTGTTTAACTCCTTGGTTTATTTTTATTTGTATTATTTCAGTTTCATCGTTTGTTATTGTTACATATGTTCCAAAATATAGACTATGAATTACTTGTATCAGATGGTGAGGGAAGCCTCTTTTATACATAATTTCCCATAGTTTTCTTAATATTAACATATCAAAGGCTTTTTCGTAGTCAATAACTAATATGTTGCAAGATTAAATTCTTAACCCTTTTTTTTGTATAATTTGTTCTCTTATAAATATACTGTCTGAGCAGGACTTACCTTTCCAAAAACCGTTCTGTTCATACAATAGGAAGTAATACAGGGTTCCCACAAATGCTCTTTCAGGTTTCGAATAATGTAACTTGCGTTTAAATAAACTTACAAACATGAAACTAGTATTAATGGAAAGAGAAACTCGAAACGTTTTAGTTACGGTACCCTACAGATGTTCAATATGAGCTGCGTTGGTAACACAACACACATCAAGCCTGTAGTCCCAGGAACGTTGTAGCATACCATGGTCACCTGTTTCGATGGCTGATGTGATGCGCCCTCTTAGTTCAAGGACGGTCTGTGGAACAGGTGGCTTGTACACAAGATCTTTGACATAACCCCACAAAAAGAAGTCAAGGGGTGTAAGGCCTGGTGAACGTGGAGGCCAAGGAAGAAGTTCTTCATCAGCATTAACAACACGGCCAATCTATCGGTTCGGTAGTTTGGTGTTGAGCTTCAATTTGACTTCATTATGAAAATGAGGGGGTGCGCCGTCCTGTTGAAAGGTCACGTTGGGCATTTCCCTGTTCCAGCTGAGGCAAGAGCCATTGGTTTAGCATATCCAGGTACTCACATCCTCCAATTGTTTTCTCTACATAGAAGAACGGGCCATACACTTTCTTCAGGCTTAAAGCGCAGAATACGTTCAGTGTAGGAGAGTCACGGACATGCTGCATGTAGGTATTGGGTTTTTCCAACCCCCAGATTCTAACGTTATGTTTGCTCACTTTACCTGAAAGATGGAAGGTGCACTAGTCACTAAACACTATGGATTCAAAAAACCCATCAGTTTCCACGAGAGTCTGCATATTCTCACAGAAAGTACGACGCACCATTTTATATTTTTCCTTTAAGAACTGCAGCATCTGCAATTGGTATGAATGAAATTTCAAACGTTTACACAGAACTTTCCATTCGGTGGATATAGGGTCTGCAGCTCCCTACTAGCTGCAATGGTTTATTTTTTAGGACTACGTGTAAAAGATTCACGAATCCGGTCTACAGTTGCCTCACTTACAGCCAAGCGTCCAGAAGACTTCCTCCTACAGATGCACTCCCTTGTAAAATCAGAGTAACACTTACGAATTGAAGGACCACTGGGTGGATCTTCACCAAATCTTGTTCGAAAATGTCGTTGAACAACAATTACAGATTGATGAACATGATAATCGAGAACGCACAAAGCTCGCCTATCTTCTATACCAGCCATTTTCTTACTTTCAACAATATGCAACGTTGTATGTAATTATACGTCATTGTTGCCAACTGTGATATTATAACCAAAACTTTTTGAGTTTCTCTTTCCATTAATATTAGTTTCATGTTTGTAAGTTTACATAAACGCAAGTTACATGGTGTTCGAAACCCGAAAGAGCATTTGTGGGAACCCTGTATTATGAGGTTATTATTAATAAATAATGTGAGTCTGTAGTATCTTACCTCATAAAAGTTGTACAATTTTTCCAAATGTTTTAATAATGTTTTTTTCCTTTCCAATTACGTGATTTTGTACCAACTATGAACTGTAGTCACAGATTTTTCAAGATCGCCATTTTTAATAATTCTAAAGTGTTCTTTAGTATGAGTATCCAAATTTCTCTTAGTTCTTCCTATGTATACTTTATTGCAGTCTTTGCAATTATTATGGTAAATTCCAGATTCTTCACTATCTGGGGTTTTATTTTTCTTATTTATATTTAAAAGATTTCCTAGACTGAATTTATCTTTTTAAAATGAATTAGATATGACTACTTAACCTCGTATTTGTAGCTTTTTTATTATGAGGTGAGTAGTACATATCTATTCATAGTTAAACGTGGGAAATAACATTATGAGGTTCGTATCCAATAAATGAATAAGTAACTTCATATCTTATCTCATAGTTTATATTTTCCTAAACACGGGTCATAATATCGGTTGAAAATGAGATGGACGTCCTCTTGAAAACAGTTCCCGTGTTTAAGAAAACATGAACTATGAGGTGAGATAAGAAGTGACTCATTCACAGCTACCCTAAAGATTCTATATAAAGGAAAAGGGGTTAGAGCATCACCGGATTCATTCAGAGCAGTAGAGCTAGAAAACGCCTCCTTTAAAGTGTTGACGAAGATCCTGAATGAAAAACTCCTAGAAGCCACCAAGGGACACATCCCAGAAAACCAATTTGGATTTACGAAAGGCAGAAGCACTGTACAAGCAGTGAAAGATCTAATAGGCCAAATTGAGGACCCCTAAGACATACAAGAGGGAAGTACCATGCAGTATTCATCAATTTCAAGAAGGCTTTTGACTCAATAAACAGACAAAAGCTCATCGAGAAACTGAAACGGATGATCGAAAAAGGAGACCCATTAGTGAGAATAATCGAAGCCTGCCTACAGCGAAACATAATCCGAGTAAATAACGTTGAAATTTCGGAGGAATTCATACAGACGAATGGAGTACTGCAAGGAGACCCCATGAACTCCACCCTGTTTAACATCTATACAGCAGACGTGAACACCATAATGGAAGAAAACTCAAAAGCAGAATTCATCGTATATGCAGACGACATGGTGATAGGAGCAGCAGCAAAGGAAGACATACAAAAGGCAATACAAAGATTAGATATATGGGCAGAGGAGAACAACGTGCAGATAAACGAAGAAAAGACTGTATATATGACATTTAGAAAAGGGAGAAAGTCAACAAGAAAGTCAACACCCAAAGACAACATAACCCTACTCAATCAACCACTACAAAAAGTGGGAAAATACAAATATTTAGGAATCACGCTATAGACAACAGCAACGTCCTTCGGAATACACATTCAAGAAAGACAGCGGCAACCATCAGAAAGTCATACAATATCCCGAATTTGGCCAACTTATCGACAAACTCAGCAATGAAATTATTGAAAACGACAGTGGCGCCAGTTCTAACATATGGAGTAGAGAAAAATTGGGGAAAATTTAAGATCAGAGATCTAATAAGAATAGAAAAATCAAAGCAATGCTCATGAAACAGATACTAAGAATAGGAAAAACAGTGCCATCTCGTTTGGCCTACGAACACATGAAAGAGACATACTTCATAGAGGACATAAGATCACAATACTATCTACAATCCACAGAACCATATCAGAAATTAATAAGCATCAGAGATAGGAGGAAGAAGGAAATAGACTTAGATTTCTACACCACAACTGCCATGCTGGACGACATATGGACCAGAGAGTGCAACCTCCAGAGACACGTCACAACACGACTCGCTGTACAAGTATGTAGTGAGGTGGGTGTAGTGAGATGGGTGCAGAAGGGTGCGCTTGCAGCCCCCTTGATTTTCGACCAATTAACACTAAGTGTATAACGTTAAAAATATATGTAAAAAAATAACATTAAGCCCTCCAAGCCCAATCGATGTGATATATCAATTAATCAAGTACCTGTCCCAGTGAACATTAGCATCGCCAGTACACCAGAAAATTCCAGATCTCTATTATGAACGGCTAATGTAGCATTCACATCTCGAATTTCAGCTGAGTACCTGAGTTTGTTTTTTCGACGCCTAGACACGTAGAAGCTTTGTCTGACCTTGACTCTTCATTAGCCGCATATCCTTATGTAATGAATGCCTTTTTTACAGCCTTATATTGACCAACACCCACTTACCGTGATTGGTCTAAGTTTCGCCATGCCTATGCCTCGTATTTTCTAGTGCGTTCGATAGATTCAAATAATTATCCAATTTACATATCCTTTACTCGAAGGTTCTAGACTCGTGCATTAACGTTGAACTATGTGCATTCGTGCATGTATGCGTAAAAATGGATATAAGAATTTTTTTGATAAGTACCTACACAAGTTGTATCATTACAATACTATTTTTTCTCGGATAGTTTAGAGTTAATCACATCCGAAGTAAATATACCCACCATTTACCCACCTAATGCTATTGGCAACTGGTTCGGGAGAACAGAGCCAATGAGTAAAGATAAAGTGGAAATTGTGACAAACTGCTGGAGTCCACCCGAAAGCTACAATTTCAGCAAAGATGCTGAACATTTAAAACGGAAATTCAAGCATTGTTGGATCCAACAGTATTCATCCCGGCTAAAGTATTCCGCAAGACTCAAAGTTGCACTCTGTATATATATTGTGTTCTGATCTCCCCGCATATTGTGAAGGACGTTAAAAACGGTCATCCATAGTGAGGCCCTTCCAGAAGTTTTTCAAAATGCATGAATTCGCAAAAAAAAAAAAAAAAAAAAAAACTTTGTGAGAGCCGCTGGCATGTGGAAGCTGCGCAGTCAGCATGCTTGTTTTTAAGTGAGGCCTCTGTTAGCCAAAAACTTGTAAGTGGCTATAAGAAGATTGCGGCGGACAACTTGAAATATTTGTCTTTCACCTTGGACACAATTATCTTCTGTGGCTTGCATGACTTGCATTTAAGGGGTAAAACACTGGACGAAGGCGTCTTCAGGGATTTGATTCAGTGGAGAATTGATGTCGGTGATATAAGCTTAAAACCTCATTTAAACGCCAAGAATCTACCCATCTTTCTCCACAAATTAAACATTATTTTATTGAATTGTGTGACTTGCGGTAAAGAAAATGATTGCGGATGATGTAAAAAATGTCAGCGCTTACAGTGTTTTAGCTGATAAAAGCTGCGACATTTTTGGAAAACAGCAATTGCCTACTGGTATGCGGTTTTTTGATGAGACACTGAATAAGATTGGAGAAGAGTTTTTTGGGCTTTGTTGAACTGAAATGAATTAACGCCCAGTCAATTGCTACAGAAATTGATTTTTTTTTCAAAGAGATAGATATTGACCCGCACAAATGTGACGGCCAGGGCTATGACGGCTGCTTAACAATGGCAGGAAAAGACAACGGGGTCCAGACGTCTGCGCGTTTTTCCCCCCTTCAAAGGTAATTAGTTTCACTGCGCGAGCCACAAAATCATTCTTGTGGTAAATGATTTGAATAGTGTGTCCGATATGAGAAATACGATAGCTACAATTAAGGATAGTATAATATTTTTCATTGGCCGCGGTGGACTAGTGATTATGCTCCTTGCCTCTGATCCCGAGGGTCGCCGGTTCAAACCCGGCCGGGGTCGATGGATTTTTTAGGATGGAAAAATCCAAGGAGCAAGTCCTCCGGCAGAGACTTTAAGCCGTAGGTCCAGAGTCTGAAGATTTTCAGGCTGGTAAAAGACCCTTAAGCTTGAATGAAAGGCCTCTAAGCAAAATTTACTGAGTTTTCCCGTCCTAGTACTACCTTGGTTTCTTAGATGTCAGTATGAGACGGAACGCTGACCACGGACCACTCAAATGACATCTATACCAAAACAAGTGTAACTAAATTAGTATTTTTCAAATTCTCCCCTGTAGGGGGAGAGCGCCTAAATCTCTGTTAAGGTATTTCTACTATTATTAATTTTACAGGAAATGTAAAATTATATTGAATTCCATTATATTTACAGAAAGATTAATTTTTTTTATTGATGGTGATTAAACTTTATGTAAAAATATTTACATAATAGTTTATAAACCCACAGAAAGCCTGGGAAAATATTTAGTCATTTTTAGTCCCACAGGAAAATTAATTTTTATTTCCAAAGATGGCCACTTTAAAAAATGAACCTGGGTGTTCTTGCGATAGGCAAGTCCTAAATCAACAGTAGCAGATTAACACTTGTATGAGATCCTGTCTAGAAGTGCTTACAGATTAAATATGGTTCATTCTCATGTGGAATAATGGAATTTCAGTTAGTATGGCACTGGTGCCCATGAAGAATCTGAGGAATTTGTGTGACTACAATAAGTACCAGGCTTAGGTTGAGATAACCAGCTATAATGGCTGGGGTACTCAACATGCTGATCACATGTCATCCCTTTACTGGCTGGTTGATCATACACCTCTGTGATTAGCATATTGTTACATGTCGTGTAAGCAGCGTTTGAATTGCGCGGTCGAGTCGCCCATGGCGAGTTAGGTGACCCCCAGAGCCACTTGAATTGTATGGAATATGTTGCCAGATGTTTATACCGGCCTCTCCCTTCCCCTTGGAGGAAGATCGGAAGCCAGAGGTTTCTAGGCTTCGAAGTTGCTTGAATGTGCTCTGTGAGTCAGGAATATGGGCTTACGAGATACAAGATATTTTTTTTTGAGAGTCGCCGTTGAGAAGACAGCACGTCACAAGCATCCTCATACTCTGTGAAACACGTTGGTCACAACAATACAAAAAGTATTGGGATATGTAAGAAATGCTTTTGGAATTGATGAACGTCCTGGAATTGATTGCCGTAGAAAGAAACACATCAAGCCGAAAACAAGCTGATAAGTTGCATGCTGCTGCAAGTAGAAGTACTTTCATCTTTTGTTTGTGCCTGATAGCAAAATATTCTAGTTATTTGGAACCTGTCGTTAATTTGCTGCAAGCGGTGGCTATAGATTTAATTAAATGCACAGCCCATGTTGAAAGCATTAAAAGCATGGTAATAGATAATCGCAGAAAAGGTTATGTGATCTCTGAAGGCATCATGAAAGAGATGGAGACTATTGCTTCTGAGCTAGGTGTAGAAATCACACTACCAAGAACATCCAATAAGCAGACACATCGAGCTAATCCACAATGTAATTCCAAAGATTACTTTAATGTGGCCATCTTAAATCCGTGTTTGGATTCCTTTCACACAGCTTTGTAAGACAGATTTGGAGAACAACAGGGTTCTGCTTTTGAACTTAAAATGCTGCACCCTAAGAACCTAAAAACATCTCTGAAAGATGCCCAAGCAATGCAAACAAAATTTCAGAGTCTTATAAAATCAAGGGTTTGTCCACCGAAATTGAACTATGGCACTCTATGTTGATGAAACGATGACAAGGATAAAGAAGGTGATTTCGTTAACATCATGGACAAGTGCGATTTTTTTCAATCCAAGCAATTGTAATATGCCTGTCTTTACCATGCACTACGGCGTCAATTGAACGCACTTTTAACACCCTAAGAATATTGAAGAGACGGTGTCATTCTACAATGACAGGACATTGCCTTAATTGTCTGCGTATACTCAGTCTGCACAAAACTTATTAAAATTATGTTGAAAAATTCAAACAAAGCGTACTTGAAAAATGTTCTCAAACGAAAGGCGAATTGAACTGTGTGTATAGTTGTACTTTATTAGTAGCTAAAATATAGCTAATAGTTTCAATACAATTAAGTATAAAAATTAAGAAGCAATCTTGACAAAAAATTCAATTCGCCAAGCCTAAAAATTCCGCAGTTATTTCGCTATTATTCTTCATAATTCCTCTTCAATAGAGCTGTAGTTTTCTTCCGAAATACATTGAGGTTAGTTTAAAAAATAAAGGCAGTATTTTGGTTTTTGATTTGTTCATTTGTACCCGGAAGGTATAGAGTCGAAAAAAAATTGTACCCCCCTTAATCCAATGCTAGCTAGGCCCATGGTTTGTTAACATGTTTCGTAACAAAATATGTGCAAACAAGAAATTCCACGAACCGGCCAAAGAATGCAAGTGTGTGTTATGTGGACAAAGGTGTAGGAAATACCACATCATAACAGGTGTGAAAAGACCTAAAATCACAGACTACAGCGAAGACTAAATTATACACTGATGCTCAACCTGAGTGGACATTTCCTATTATTATTATTATTATTATTATTATTATTATTATTATTATTATTATTATTATCTAAAATAAACCTCATAGTGTTTACTCCTTCAAATATTAAAACTAATTTATCATCTTCATTTGTTTAATAGCCATATATATTCTTAAGTTCCTTCTGGCAATGGACAGCTGAGCCGACTTAATTAAAGGAACTTAATTTAATTGACCTTGAAGCCTAATGGATCTAAATAACATCATCAATACCATATTTAATTTAATATAAGGTTAAGTAAACATTTTAGGATTTAAATTAAAATTCTTTATACCTCACCTTATATCTAGTCTTCTAATTAAACTGGTTTCAAAACATAGATAGTTTCATCTTCAGTAATATCTCTACCTGTTACAACCTAGATTATAATAGGTCGTAAGGTAGCGACCCAGGAGAAAAACATTGTCAAATAGTTTTAATTGACCTTGGCCCGAGCGGATGGCCTTCGGTCGTGGCGGAGAAACATGGTATAATCACAATTAACGGGAGCATCACATTGTACGTAGAAACATTTAAAACCATAAAACAAAACACATTTATTATAAAAGTCAACATTACATAAAATATAATCAAGAATGAAACGTTTATAAACATCTTGAGCAAGGAAGCTAGACTCGCCATATTATATATATATATATATATATATATGAGAGAGTTCAACTAAGTCAACTTATTTATTTAATTCGACCCTTTGGTCTTCCTACTTGATAATGCATAGTTATTAACAGTAAACCAAATTAATCTAATGTTTTTAATTATATATATATATATATATATATATATATATGGTATGATAAGAAAAATAAATGCCTGGACGGGATTCGAATCCGGATCTATATATATATATATATATATATATATATATGTATGTATGAGAGAGTTCAACTAAGTCAACTGTAGATTATTAATTTTTAACTTATTTATTTAATTCGAACCTTTGGTCTTCTTACTTGATAATGCTTAGTTATTAACAGTAAACCAAATTAATCTAATGTTTTTAATGGTTCTTTGAACCTTTTAGTTTTGAAGTTAAAATGATCCACCATAGAGGTGTTATTCAAAGCCTATACTTACCCACGTAGATGATTCATTGGTCCCAAGGGAAACTGTAGTGAATACTTCAGTCCCTGCCTCCAGACAGACAGTTTTCCTAAATTGAAAATCGGTATATATGTGATTTTTTCAGCTTTCCTATTTTCTAAATCCTTTCTTTTTCACTTTCAAAACTTGCCCCCAATTGTGGGGATTTCTCATCGTTGCCTTCAAAACTTTTACCCATGTTCCACTTTCACTTATGTAGCTCATTTTCCCAAACTTTATCAAATGTGGACATCTCTGGTCTTTCTGTCAAAATATGTTGATATTTAGAAATTATATCCTGGTTTGTTGTGGCATGGTTTTTATAACAATGAGTCCAGGATGCTTTATTATAAAATATAATAAAATTCACTAATTTTTTTATTTCCTAAAAGCCTTTGGTATGAATTTTTAGTATGACTAATTAGAATTTAAACGTGATTATTTGTCTCCTATCTTCCGGTATAATAAATTAGTATTTTTCATTTATAATTTTCTTTATGTGATTATTAAATAATTGTTTTTATTATCATGTTCCTTTTAAGTATGGCCCATATTGTTACACTACCTATATTATACTGTTCAGGAGACTGCTTCTTACTTCATCTGTTGGTGGACTGATGAACCTCAGAGTTAAATCAAATTCTTCAAAAATTTCAAAATTCATAAGTTTTTTTTTTTAATGTGGATTTTTTCTCAAACCATGAACTCTTTTGTTTTTTATTGTTTAATTAGATTACCCTTTATTTTCCACTTCACCATTTTTGATATTCCTATGAAGTTCTTTCGCCCTGATTTTCAAATTTATTTTTATTTTTCCTGTATAAATTTTGTCACAATATCTGCATTTGATCTGGTAAATTCCCAATATGTTTTCTTCTTCAATTTTATTGGTTTTAATTATCCTATTGAGGCTGTATTCATTCATCGGTGCCAGTCTTATGTTGAACCATTTAACTTTTTTTTGAACTTGTGGTGTTTGTTGAAACCAACATAAATGACAAAATGAAAGAAGAAAAATTAGGAATTTACCAGATCAATTGCACAGAAAGTGTTCAAATTTATATAGGAAAAACAAAAAGAAATTTGAAAACTACAGTGAAAGAATGTAAAAAATTGTGAAGTGGAAAAATCTGCAGTAGCTGCTCATGCTTGGTTTGAAAAACATCTAATTGAAATAAAGGCTAGTTCAATTAAACAAATAGAAAAACCAAAGAGCTTACTGTTTGGGAAAAAATGTACATGCAAAAAAAAAACAAGAAATAAAAACTTATGAATTTTGAAATTTCTGGGGAATTTGATTTGATTCGGGGGTTCATTGGTCCAACAGATGGAGTAAGAAGCAGTTCTCCTGAATGACATAATATCGATCAAGATATTACTGAAGATGGTATAATTAGAAGGCTGAATATAAGGTGAGGTATAAAGAATTTTAATTTTAATCTTAAGTTAAACCTGATTGTAATTTTCTTATAAAAATTGAAGTTAAATAAAAATAAATTATTTTATGTTACACAAAACCATTTTTAATAGTGATACTATATTATGTAATTTTACTTCATTTTGTTAATAGGTTGCAGTGAATGAATTACCAGTAGCCTTCATTTATTATATCATTACTATAACATTGCAAATTTCTTCTATTCTTAGCCAAGTAGGCCTACATGAGAAGGCAGTAGATTGGTCAGTCGTATCCTCCAGTTAGTCCAGTCGAGTAGAAATTACCTTAATCAACTATGGTTTTGAGTTTCGTAACCATTGGGGTTAGGAATTAAAAAATCCTTAGTTAAAGCTTCCTTGAAAAGAGAAGTAAAATTATGAGTATACTGTGTCATAGATTTACAGCATGTAAAAGAACTTCATGCCTAAAATAAAAGCCTCAGAACAAAATGTATTGACAGTTACACACCTGGATTTGAATTGAAGTGCTAATGACCTGGGTTGATAAAGAATATCATTAAAAATTACTATTATATCCTCAAGAAATTTCTGAATTCTCATTATAAGATGCTAAGTGGGCTGTAGGACCCACACACAAAGTAATAAAGAAAACTTTCTAACCATCTGATATCTGACATTGAATCTGGGTTGCTTTAGTCCATAATCAGATGCCTTGTTTCTCAACTACCTGGTCATAATATGTACTTAATTTATTTAATTCCAGGCAAAAGAAATTGGGTTTATGTATCTCAAACAAAGGGAATTTGTGGAAGGAACTTTCTGTACCAGCTGTAATAATGATGATGACAGGAATTCAGCTGCATTACTTCCATAGAGAATTGCTAAGTCTCACCAAAATTAACCAGTAAGTATCATTAAAAAATCCATAGAACGACATGCTAGAAAGCCCATGGCCTACAAGCTGGCTGCTGGCTTCACATCTACATCATTAATCATAAGATGTGGATGGTCATCCAGCTTGTATAGGGGTGATATGGTAAGTATGTCAGGCCCCCAGCTCTTGTAGCTGATTTTCTCAACTTGGAGTTGCTCCTTATTGTAGCTATCCAAATTCCTCACAATGCTGTCACCAGTTGCTTATTGACCGAAAATCCATGAGAAAATTTCTTTCACCTGGTAATTCAAACCAATGCAAGTCCCATTGCTCTGCACCAAGGATTGAAGCCTTAAATCACTTGACTGTGGCACAAGATAGTATCATATTCCATAATATTTATTTTGTGTGTTTTCCAATCCCACCCACTGCACTTGAGGTTTTGTATTAGACATAGGATTCAACTTAACTCTGTACCTAGATGAGTGACTTCCTAAAGGTTGAATTTGATGCATATATTTTGTTTAATCCTCCAAAATGAAATAAATGTTTGCCTTTGATGATGTTAATGTGATCTAATTTCACCACTTTGGCACACTACTTCATGAAGTTATATATAGAGAGGAGTTTATTGTGCGAGGGATGATGATGCAGAGAAGTGGAAGGTGGAACCAGAGTGAACAGATAGCTTATTCCTTTTGAAAAGTATCAGGTGAACTGCTAGGCTTAATATCTCCATCTGATTAATGAATCAATATCACTTGCCTTCTCAACATATGTGCAATAGAGATATTTGGAATTTAATCCAGACTACTGGGGCAAGAGCTACTTCAAGCACTATAACATTATTTTGTGAATGTTTTGGCCTTTTAATCCTCTCTTTACCAATTTTGAAATGATGTAAAAAAAAATTGGATACATTTTGTTTAAACTTAGTAGGAAGTAAGACTATGAGATATTGATAATTTAGTATCAATAAATATCACCTCACCCCATATATATTCTTTTTAGACCTATTTTACAGAATTACTTCATCTTCAGTATTTTCTCGACATATTGTTTGTCGTGGTGGACACCTTTTAATTTCCAAATTTTGGTGTAAATATGTTGATGATATAATTGCTATTGTGAATCACAAACATAGAGGATGCTTTAAAATTGTTGAACATTCAGAATAAAACTGTAAAGTTTACAATTGGAACTGAAAATAACAAATACCATTTTTAGACCTAAATTTAATAGGAAATGAAGAGAATGAGAAGATAGAATTTGGAATACACTGAAAGAAAACGCACACAGATAATTCAGGCCTGCAAATTTAGTTTTTTTTTTCTGCAGTACAGGGTTTAACAGGTCTCTAAACCTAATTTTGGTGTGCTGAATTCAAATATGTTAACAGTTTTTTTTTTGTAACACATGAGGTTTTTTTTTGTAATGTTAAAATTAAATATTTATTTTGATTTGCATTATATGTAATAGCTACAATACTTTAAATTGCTGTAAAAACTACAGAGGCTTGATCCATTGTTCAATTGTGCAGTTACAACAGTTTAAAATAAATGAACTACTAATATACCTTAACATCTCTATTTTCTCTCTGCTTAGCAATAAATGTGAGTTGATTGGTATTTGGGCTCCTGCCAAGAATTTTTCTCTCACCAAACCCCAACAATAGCAGGGAATCTTGGAGACATCCTATCACCCTGGTACCTCGTATCCATCTCTTTTATGTCTTGATGGAATCTCTCATCATGTTCTTCATTTAGTGCTCCTAAATTCTCTGAGAAATGTTGAAGATGGGAGTGGAGAAAGTGTAACTTCAAGCTCATATTACATCCCAGTGCCCTCAACTTTTCAAGCATGGTTTTTACATTTTTCTCATATTGACCATCTTAACATTACCCAGAAACTTCTTGATGATGTCCTTGTATGATTCCCAAACTTGTAATTCCATGTCAGACAAGCAGTTTTTAAAAGTAACATTCCAAATAACTTTGCGAATCTGTAGCCATCATAAAGTCTTCCTTCACTTTTGCCTCCAAAAGTAATATAATTTTTTAGCCATAACAAGGAACTTTTTTTCCAAAACTTTAACAAATTGCTTCATTAATCCTAATTTTATGTGCATAGGAGGTAGCAATATTTTTTCCAGAATCAATTAATGGACAATTTATTACATTTTTTGTCTCTGGCATCGGTTGTTTTCTTTTTGGCCAATTAGTAACTTTCCACTGTATTTCCCTGCCTATAGAGTCTCATTTGCACAAAAAACAGAAATATTTTGTATCTTTTAATTAAAATTACAGTGGTAGGAAACACTATGAGGTATTTATATTAATAGATGAGTTGGAGAAAATGTTTTAACATCTCACCTCACAAAGTTGCATGTCTTCAGGATACCGGTTTCAAAAGTATAGTATTACCTCCATCTTCAGTCAAATTCCAACTGTCGAAATTTTGTTGTTAACATCAACTTCTGAACTGCCATCTGGTGTAGATTTTATGAACTTGGAGATTACATTATTCTCATCGGGGATATTGAAATTCATTGCTTTATATTTATTCTTCTGAATGTATATCTTTTCCCAAATTGTTAATTCCAAAGGTTTCTCCAAATGTTTCAAAAGTTTAGTGTCTTTTCTGATTTTATGATCTTCTAGCAAACTATGAGCTGCAATTGGCAATTTTCAATTTCACCATTTTTAATATATCTAAGGTGTTCTTTTGTATGAATTTCTAAATTCCTTTTATTTTTTCCTACATGTACTTTATTGCAGTCATTGCAACTGATTTAATAAATTTCAGATTTTTTACTAATTGGAACATTAACTTTCTTATTGGTTACTAGTAGATTATCCAGGCTAAATTTGTCAATCGGTGCTAATGTAATATCAAATTTGTTAAATATTTTTTTTTAATTTGCTGTGTGTTTCAGGATGGTAAGTAATTTTCTAGAAATGTTTCTTATCTTTTGAATCAGGCTGTAGGATGGTGTATTCTTTAAGTATTTTTTGTTGTTTGAATCTAACTTATTTATTATTATCTCCTTTCCAAAACCATTTGACATAGCTATGTTTAAAATGTGATTGAATTCCTTCTTAAAATTTTCTTCACTTAAGGGGATGTTTGTTAATGTGTATATTAAACTGTTGAATATTGCATGTTTATGAGCAATATGATTAAAACCTGAAGATTTAATGTAATTATCTGCATGGGCATCTTTCTTGTGTATATCAAATTCAATATTTGATAATGTTCATTCCTAATTACATTCAAGTCCAAAAATGGGATTTGTTTATCTTTCTCTAATTCTATGGTGAATTTAACAGATTCGTCCTGAAGGTTAAGTAATTTTAATGTATCTTCTGAGTATGTTGAATTTATTATTGAGAAAACATCATCCACATATCTGTACCAACATTTAAATATCCATGGATAAGCATTGGTGATGTGACATTCTAGATACCCCATAAACAAATTAGCCAAAAATGGTGACAGTGGATTGCCCATTGTTAAATCCAAAATCTGTTTATAAAATTTTCCATTGAATGTGAAAAACGAGTTGTCAATATAAAGTTTTGTTAAACTTATGTATTCTTCTATTTCTTCAGTTTTCAATTTTAGGGAAATTAGCCATTTTTTCAAAATATCTAACTTTTTTTTTTTGGGATACTTGGTAATAAAGAAATAACGTCGAAGGAAACCAATCTATCGTTAGGCTCTATTGATATGTGACTTAATTCTTCTACCAATTTTAAAGAATTTTCAAACACTTTTGTGGTCAAATTGTTTGAAGTCATTTAATTTCTTTGCGAGCCATTTTGATAAGTGATAACATGGAGAGCCAATATTATTAACAATAGGTCTCATCTTCTCTCCATCTTTGTGAATTTTAGGGAGATCATATAATTTTGGATTTTGTGGGTTAGGAACTTTTAGTTTGTAAATGTCTTGTTTTTTAAGAGTATGTTTTAATTTCTTTAAAGTATTATATAAAGTTTTATTGATTTTGGGAGTGGATCTGTTTTTATTTCTTCATACTCTTTTGAATTTAATATATTGTTCATTCTATTAACATAATCGGATTGGTCCAGAATAACTATTTTGTTCCCTTTGTCAGCTTTGGAAATCATTAAATTTTTTTGGTTTATCCTTTTTAAAGTATTCATGTTTTATACTGCCAAATTATTTTTTGGGATGTTCTTTATATCTTCCAAAACGTATCCACATTCTCTTCTAATTAAAACTTTATCTTCATTTTTCAAGTCAGCAATGGCAATCTCTATGTCAGCTACATAATTTTCTAACGTATTTGAGAAATAATAATAATAATATTATTAATATGGTCGCCATCATCATATCCCCCAGATGGGGACCCTTGAGTTATTATTATTATTATTATTATTATGGTGATTACTATTATTATTATTATTATGGTGATTACTATTATTATTATTATTATTATTATTATTACTATTATTATTATTACTATTAGCCCCTCAAAATCCAACCTGAGTGGTCCACGTCCCGAGGGGTGGGCAACGGGAAGTATGGAATAGCCTATTGGGGTGATGTACGGTGGGGACTAGTTTCCCCGTGACTGCTACGGTAGCCAAGAGGCCCAATAGGAATCCTGAAAACCGGCAAATGAGGCTCTGCTTAGGTCCCCCAAATGCGGGGGTTGGCGAAGGGCTGACAACCCGTTCCATAAAAAATAATTGTTACAAAGAGAGATAAATCCGGACAGATCAATAGACATAGGCTTTTGCTAAGAAAAAGGACAATTATTTTGGCAACTTGGAACATACAAGGTTGGAATACTAAGAATAATGAAGTACTTAACGGGATTGCAAAGTAGGGGGTGGATATAGCAGTTCTGACAGAAATGAAAAGGAAAGGGAAAGGTTGAGAAATGATTGGTGAATACATGCATGTATGGAGTGGGGTTGAAAACTCAGAGAGAGCTAAAGGAGGAGTATCAATTTTAATTAAGAAGAAATGGAAATCCTCAATAAAATAAATAGAAGGAATAGATGAAAGATTTATAGTTATGGAAATAACAATGTATGGGAAAGAATTAGTAATAATAGGTACATATGCCCCAACAAACGATGCATCACAAGTAATAAAGGAACAATACTTTGAAAAGTTTACTGGATTGGTAGAAAATATTTCTCAAAAGAAGGAATTAATAATCATGGGAGATTTGAATAGCAGAGTTGGAAAGGGGACAGGTGACATAGTTGGTCCATATGGAGAAGATAATGAGAATGAAAATGGACAATGTTTAAAAGAAGAATGCAAAGTGAATGACCTAATTAGTATGTATCTGATGTTTAAATATCGGGACATCCATAGATATACGTGGGAACAACACACTAAAAGTCTAAGATCATTAATTGATTATGTAATAGTGAGGAAATGGAGAAATAAGATGTTAGAGTGAATCGAGGACCCGAATGTGGAACGGATCATTATATGCTGTCAACTAGGATAGTATTCCCTATAAACAGGCAAAAGGTAAATAAAGATCAAAATATAGAAATAGAAAATGAATTAGAAAAATGTAGACATAATCTACATTTACTACAAGATGAGAGTATTAAAAATCTATATGCCCAACACCTCACCGAAAAATTAAAATTTGATGAAGATTGCAACTCTGTCGTTACTTACGAACATTTGAAAAAAATATATACATGAAGCAGCAAGAGAAGCACTTGGTCTGGAAAATGATAAACACCATAAAAACCATTGGGTGAATAAGGAAATTCTTGATATCATAACAGAAAAGAAAAATGCATATCAAAAATATTTAAGTTCCAAGAAAGATGAAGATTATCAAAGTTAAAACATACTTAAAAGAAAGGTTAAAGCAGAAGTCAGGAAACATCAAAAAGAAATCTGGAATAGGGTATGTGGAGAAATTGAGCATACAATAGGCTATTCAAAGTCAGCCCAAGTATGGAGGACAATTACAAACATGCGAAATAATAATATGACAAAGAGTTTTAATTTAGTACCAATGAAAACTTTTCAGGAATATTTTTAAATGCTTTTAACAGAAACTAGAAGAGAATTTATAGACTATGCTACACTAGATAATGGAAAGGGTGACTTAATAGAACCTATAACAGAAGAGGAGGTAAGAAGTGTGTTGAGAACAGCTAAAAATGGAAAAGGGGCAGGTCCAGGAGGAATAAACATGGAACTAATTAAATATGGTGGTTCAGGAATTATAAGAATTTTAACTAGACTTTTTTACCAAGTAATAGAAGGAGATCCTATTCCAGATGAGTGGAAGTTATCGTATATTAGTGCATTATATAAAAATAAAGGGAATAAAAGAGATCCAGCAAAATATAGAGGGATCAGTGTTACGGCAGCAATTAGTAGATTGTTAAGTACAATTATTAAAATTAGAGTGGAAGAAGTAATACAAAATAAAATATCAGAAGAACAAACAGGTTTCACAGCAGGTAAATCGTGCCTTGATAATATATTTGTAATCAATTGAGTTGGTGTTTACTTCATGAAAATCCATATTAATTAAATAAAAATAAAACGTAGTTTTATTTGATTTTCATATTTATTATATAATTCAGTGACAGCTGTTTCGGTACACTGTACCTTCTTCAGACATGTTAACAAATTATGAATTGTGTTCCAACTGATCTAAGCAACAATATATAATAAATATGAAAGTCAAATAAAACTACGTTTTATTTTTATTTAATTAATAATATATTTGTGATTAGGCAGATTATAGAAAAGATGTTGGTTACAGGAAAAGAAGTGCATATGGCATTTATAGACCAGGAAAAGGCATATGACTCTGTACCCATCAACAAGCTCTTAGTGGCAATGGAGAAGTTTGGAATACCTAAATCTCTTGTACATTTTATAAAAAGAATATATGATTGTAAAGCAAGTATTAAGGTTGGAAATAGAGAATCCTCAGAATTTGATATAAAGGATTAAGACAAGGATGCGGGATGTCACCAACATTGTTCAAGATATATTTAGAAGATGTATTAATCAAATGGAATAAGTTATGTAGGGGAATGGGAATCAACATTAATGTCCATTTACTGCACAATTTATTATTCGCTGATGACCAGATTATAATAGGACAAGATAAAGAAGATATATATATGGATATAGGATATATGATATATATATGGATATAGGATATATGATTAGAAAGTTGGTAAATGCATTTGAGGTAGGTGAACTGAAGATAAATTATATTAAAACAGAATATATGGTAATCAGGGGAAATTCAGGAGACCTACAAATAAATAATATGATAATTAAATGTGTTGAAGAATTTAAATATCTTGGATCTATAATAGATAAATCTGGTACTTGTGAAAAAGATATTATTAACAGAGTAAATTGTGCAAGGAAGGCGATTAGATCCCTGAATGGTCTTTTTTGAAATAGAAATTTGACGAGAAAAACAAAAAAAAAATTATACAGACAATAATAGAAAGTATACTTACATATGGATCAGAAAACTGGACAATAAATGAAAGGATGCAGAAAAGAATCTTGGCGACAGAAATGGATGGATTACGGAGAAGTATGAGAATATCCAGGCTACAACATATTCAAAATACATATATCAGACAAGAAATGGATGCACAAGTAACTGTTATTGATAGGAAAACAAAGAGAGTTCTACAGTGGTATGGACATGTACAACGGATGTCGGAAGACCAGTGGCCTAAACTGGTGTTGGATTGGATGGTACCAGGCAGAAGGAACAGGGGGAGAAGTAGAAGAGCATGGTATGAGGGAATATATGATGCCATGATGAAGAGGGGTATGGAAGATGGTCAATGGGAAGATAGGAATATCTGGAAAGCAGGAATCAAAGGCAAACTGCTGTAAAGTGGAAAGCCTGTGTTAAGTATTAAGTAAGTATTATTACTATTATTATTATTACTATTATTATTATTATTATGGTGATTATTATTATTTTATGGTGATTAATATTATTATTATTATGACTATTATTATTATTATTATTATTTTATGGTGATTATTATTATTATTATTACTATTATTATTATTGTGGTGTTTATTATTATTATTTTCTTCTTCTTCTTCATTCCAAGTATTAGGCCAAGGCCTTTTATGATCCTATAGAAAATTTTCCCTCCAGCGTTTCATAGGACGGCCCACAGATTTAAGATATTGGTGTTCCTTTTCCGATCCCATCTAATGTAACCAGCTTTTCTGCGCATGAATCTCATTTCACAATCCGTTATTTTGCTCTTCTGGGAAATTCTCGTATAAGAACTTGAAAGCATAATAATAGTCCCTTCAATTGGTTTCTGGTCAAAGTAAGGCAAGATCAGTGATGGGGCTGCCATCTTATAGCCTCTGGTCAGGCTTTTCTGGAGAAGAAAAGAAAATAAAGGAAAGAAGAAATGGAAGAAAGGACTGACTCCCTAGCCCTCGGATGCCCTAATAGTGTCGGATTCGAAAAAAACAAGAGTTAAAGTAGAGAGGTTAGATAGTAAAATTAAAGGAGTCTGGAATAATTAAGTGGAAGAACGGAAGAACTACCAGAATGGTTAAAGATAAAAGTAGGAAGCAAAACATAAGTAAGTGGAAGCAATGTTTTGCTTAGCTTGGGCACCTTGTGGTTGCCATCCACATATCCCCTAGATGGGGACCCCTGATTTATTATTATTATTATTATTATTATTATTATTATTATTATTATTATTATTATTATTATGGTGATAATTATTATTATTGGGTATTATTATTATTATTATGGTGATTACTATTATTATTATTATTATTATTATTATTATTTTGATTACTATTATTGTTGCTATTATTATTATTATTATTATTATTATTACTGTTATTATTATTATTATGGTGATTACTGTTATTATTATTATTGTTATTATTATTATTACTATTATTAATATTAGGGTTCGAGTCCCGTGGGGGTCAGGATTTTTAAAATGGCCCAATCCTTCTGACGGCACTACGGTCCTGTGGTTGATTCAGTCTCTAACGGAAATGAGTACGAGATGCTTGTTCTGGGGGTAAAGGCAGCCGTCATGCAGTGCTGACAACCCGGATGACATGAAGTGCCGATTATCTACAAAAAGTGGGAGCCTTAACCTCCTATTACCCCAAGCACCTCCCGAGACCTGTAGTAGGATCACATGTACAATTTACTATTATAGTGATTACTATTATTATTATTATTATCATTATCATTATGGTCATTACTATTATTATTATTATTATAGTGCTTCCTATTATCATTATTATTATTATTTTTATTATGGTGATTTCTAATATTATTATTATTATTATTATTATTATTATGTTTACTATAATTATTATTATAATTATAGCCATTATTATTATTACTATTTTATTATTATTATTATTATTATTATTATTATTATTATTATTATTATTATCTGATTATTGTTATGGTTTATTATTATTATTATTATTATTATTATTATTATTATTATTATTATTATTATTATTATTATTATTATTATTATTATTATTATTATTATTATTATTATATTAAAACTCAGGAATTATGATGGTACGGACATGTCCAGCGAATGGAAGAGGATCGACTACCAAAAACTTTTTTGGAATACAAACCTGAGGGAAGACGAGGCAGAGGAAGACCTAAAACCTCATGGAGTCAGGGAATATGTTTATACATGATGGAGAAACATCTACAACCAGGAGAAATTGGATGGACCGACAAAATTGGCTATTAGGAATCGGACAATGTCAAAGACATTAATCAACTGATTATCTATCTATTATTATTATAGAGATTACTTACTTACTTACTTACTCACTGGCACTATTGAACCCGTAGGTTCATTGCCGCGCGGACGTAAGCTCTCCATACATCCCTATCCTGAGCTAATGCTTTCTAATCATTCCCTGTATAATCTACTTCCCTCAAATCATAGTTAATGTTATTCTCCCACTTCATTCTTGGTCTACCAACTGGACGTTTTCCCTCTGCCTTTCCTACAAGAAGATGCACGTCTTTCATTCCCCATATGTGCAACATGCCCTGCCCATCGCAGTCTCCGAGACTTAACTGTTCTTATTATATCTGGCTTCCTATAAAGACCATGTAGTTTATTGTTATGTAGTCTTCTCCATTCACATGTTTGTTCATCTCTCTTTGGTCCAAAAATCTTCCTAAGTACTTTATTCTCAAATACTTGTAATCTCCTTTCCTCCCTTAAAGTAAGATTCCATGTTTCGCACCCATATAATATAACTGGTAAAATAATAGTTTTATATATTTTCACTTTAACGTTTTTTGAAAGGAGTTGGGACATCAAGAGGCTCTGCAATGCATAATAGCATGCATTTCCAGAATTGAGCCTATATTTAATTTCTTTGTGCATCTCATTCCTATTTGTGATTATTGTTCCTAGGTATTTGAATTCAGCCACTTCCTCAAATTTCCCTCATTTGCCATTAGCTGTCCATTTCCATTATATAATGAATTTCTACGTGTGACCATATATTCAGTTTTATTGATATTTACTTCCAGTCCTAATTCCGTAGTGTTACTCAATAGTGTGTGCATGTTGTCCTTTAGTATCTCCTTGCTATCGGCCAATAATACTACATCATCAGCATAAATTAACAGCTTATTAATACCATTGAGTTGTAAGCCTTCCTCATTCTCTAAAGATTTAATGGCATGCTCTAGTACAAAATTAAATAGTAGAGGAGATAGTGCATCTCCTTGCTTCAACCCATTCTGGATTTCAAAAGTGTCTGAAAACTCTTTACCTACACGCACCCTACTCTTTGTGCCATTTAGACACATTCGTATACATCTAACTAACTTTTTAGGAATTCCGAACTCCAGCAGGATACTATATAACTTCTCCCTCTTAATTGAATCATATACCTTTTTGAAGTCTACATATAGTTGATGTACAGTACCATTATATTCCCATTTCTTTTCTAAAATCTGTCTTATACTAAAAATCTGATCTGTTGTAGACCTGTTTCTTCTAAATGTACATTGATGATCTCCTAGAATGTCATCAATATAGGGAGTAAGTCTGCTTACTAATATATTTGTTAGAATTTTGTACGAAGTTGAAAGTAATGAGATGCCCCTGTAGTTGTTGCAATCAGTTTTATCTCCTTTCTTATAAATTGGTACGATAATTGATTCCTTCTATTCATCTGGAAGAGTTTCTTGTCCATCAATTTTTCTCTCCCTGATTTTATCAGTTCTGCTGGGATCTCATCTGCACCTGATGCTTTATACATCTTCAATTTTTCAATCGCCATTTCAACTTCTAATGCACTTGGCTCTGCGACTAGCATTTCTGCTGTCTGTAATCTATCCTCCTCAATGTCCTGTTCTATATGTACATTTAATAGCTGATTAAAGTAACTTTTCCATCTATTTAATATACTCCTAGAAACTGCAATCATATCCCCATTTTCATTCCGAATTATGTTTGTTCTAGCCTGAAACCCTTTCTTCTCTATACTAATTCCCTGATATAATTCTCTAATGTTCATATTTTTTGCATTCATTTCAGGATCGTTAATCTTCTCTCCCAAATATTCCCTCTTTTTACTCTTTAGTAACTTGGTGGTTTCCCGTCTAATAGTACCCAATTGCTCTAAATTTACCTCATTGGCTCGTGTAACCATTTCATTTTTGCTAGTGATTACTAGTATTATTATGCTGATTACTATTATTATTATAATTATTATTATAATTATTATTACTATTATGGTGATTACTATTATTATTATTATGGTGATTACTAGTATTATTATGTGATTAATATTATTATTATGGTGATTACTAGTATTATTATGGTGATTAATATTATTATTATGGTGATTAGTAGTATTATTATTATGGGGATTACTATTATTGTTATCATTATTATTATTATTGTTATTATGCTGATTACTATTATTATTATTATATTATTATTATTATGGTGATTACTATTATTATTATTAAGGTGATTACTATAATTATTATTATTATTATTATGGTGAATAATATTATTATTATGGTGATTACTATTATTATTATTATTATTATTATTATTATTATTATTAGGGTGATTACAAGTATTATTATTATATTATTATTATTATTATTATTATATTATTATTGTTATTACTATTATTATTATTATTATTATTATTATTTATTATTTATGGTGATTACTAGTATTATTATTATTATTATTATTATGGCGAGTAATATTATTATTATGGTGATTACTATTATCATTACTATTATGGGTATTACTATTATTATTATGGTGATTACTAGTATTATTATTATTATGGTGATTACTATTGTTATTTATTATTATTAATGGAGATTACTATTATTATTATTATTATTATTATTATGGTGATTACTATTGTTATTATTATTATTATTATTATTATTATTATTATTATTACTATTATTATTATTATTATTATTATGGAGATTACTATTATTAATATTATGGTGATTACTATTATTATTATTATTATTATTATTATTATTATTATTATTATTTTGGTGATTATTATTATTATTATTATTATTATTATTATTATTATTATTATTATTATTATGGTGATTACTATTATTATTATTATTACTATTATGGTGATTATTATTATCATTATTATTACTATTATTATTGTTATTATTATTATGGTGTTTACTATTTTTATTATTATCATCATGATAATACAATCACGAATTTAGGCCATTTGTTGACCTGTTTCGGCCTCAAGAGAAACACCATCCAAAAGTCTTTTGAGTGGACGTCCTGGTCTTCTTCTTCCTGCAGGTTGATATCTTAACATTTGTTTGGGTATTCTGTGATCTTCCATTCGATGAACATGTTGCAACCATCTTGACTTATAATCTGAAATTTTGTTTTCTAATGGTTCCATGTGTAATTCTTCTAAGATATCTTCATTCTTTTGTGATCTAGTAGTGTGTATCCTGCAGTCCTCCGAAGGAATCTCATTTCAGCAGATCTAAGTCTCTGTATATCCTTCAGTTTCAACGTCCATACTTCACTACCATACGAAAGAGTTGGAAGAGCCAGTGTTTTATACACTTTTAATCTTGAATGCTTTTACAATATTAATGATATTATTATTGTTATTATTATTATTACTTTATTATTAGTATTATGGTGATTACTATTATTATTATTATTATTATTATTATAGTGATTACTATTATGATTATTATTATGGTCATTACTATTATTATTATTCTGATTAATATTATTATTATGGTGATTACTAGTATTATTAATATTATCATTATTATTATGCTGATTACTATTATTATTATTATTATTATTACTATTATGGACATCATTTATTATTATTATTATTATTATTATTATTATTATTATTATTATTATTATTATTATTATGGTGATTACTAGTATTATTATGATGATTAATATTCTTAATATGGTGATTACTAGTATTATTATTATGGTGATTACTATTATTATTATCAATATTATTACTATTATAGTGATTACTGTTATTATTATAATGGTGATTACTAGTATTATTAATATGGTGATTACTATTATTATAATTATTATGGTGATTACTAGTATTATTATTGTTATTATGGTGATTACTATCATTATTATGGTGGTTATTATTATTATTGTTATTATCTTCATTATAATTATTATTATGCTGATTACTATTATTATTATTATTACTATTATGGTGATAACTATTATTATTATTATTATGGTGATTACTATTATTGTTATTCTTATTATGGTGATTACTAGTATTAATTATTATTATTATTATTATTATTATTATTATGGTGAATAATATTATTATTATGGTGCTTACTATTATAATTATTATTACTATTATGGTGATGACTATTATAATTATTATTATTATTATTATTATTATGGTTATTAATATTATTATTATGGTGATTACTAGTGTTATTATTATTATTATTATTATTATTATTATTATTTATGCTGATTACTATTATTATTATTATATTATTATTATTATTATGTATTATTATTATTATCTTTATTATTATTACTATTATGCTGATTATTATTATTACTGTTATTATTATTATTATTAATATTATTATTATTTTGATTAGTATTATTATTTATTATGGTGATTACTAGTATTATTATTATTATTATTATTTATTATTTATTATTATTATTATTATTGTTTATTACTATGCATGATTTACTACTATTATTATTATTACTATTAGCTGTACTATTATGGTGATTACTAGTATTATTGATTGTTATTATTATTATTATAGTATTATTTACTATTATGGGATCTACGATTTATTATTATGGTGAATTACTAGTATTTATTATTATTATATATTATTATTATTATTATTATTCTTATTATTCATTATTATTATATTATTATTATTATTATTATTATTATGGTGATTACTAGTATTATTATTGTTATTATGGTGAGTTACTATTATTATTATTATTATTACTATTATGGTGATTACTCTTATTATTATTATTATTTTAGTATTATTATTATTATGGTGATTACTATTATTATTCTTATTATTATTATATTTATTATCTATTATTCATTATTATTATTATTATTATGATTATTATTTTATGGTGATTACTAGTATTATTAATTGTTATTTATGGTGATTACTATTATTATTATTATTATTATTATTATTACTATTATTATGGTGATACTTATTTAGTTACTCACAGGCACTATCGAACCCATACGTTCATGGTGGCGCGGACACAAGCTCTCCATACATCCGTTTTCTGAGCTAATGCTTTCCAATCTTTCCCTGTATAATCTGCTTCTTTCAAGTCATAGTTAATGTTGTTTCTCCCACCTCATTTCTTGGTCTACCAACTGGGGGCGTTTTTCCTTCTGGCTTTCCTACAAAAAGTTTCCATGCACGCCTCTTTCATTCCCCATATGCGCAACATGTCCTGCCCATCGCATCTACGAGACTTAACTGTTCTTATTATATCTGGGCTACCTATAAAGACTATGTAGTTCCATTGTTGACCCAGTCTTTCTCCATTCAACCTGTCTGTTCATCTCTCTTTGGTGCCAAAAAATATTTCCTAAGCACTTTATCTCAAATACTCGTAATCTCCTTTCCTCCCTTAAATAAGAGTCCATGGTTCGCACCCATATAATATAACTTCGTTAAAATAATATTTTATTATATTTTTCTAGCTTAAACGGTTTTTTGAAAGGAGTGAAGACATCAAAATCCTCTGCAATGCATATAGCATGCATTTTCCCAGAATTGATCCTATGTTTAATTTCTTGTGCA